>JAUMJK010000829.1:0-197384 GCA_033558105.1 Coccyzus lansbergi
GGGGGGTGATGGGGAGGGTGGTGGGTGATGGGGAGGGGGGTGGATGGGGAGGGGGGTGATGGGGAAGGGGGCGGATGATGGGGAGGGTGATAGGATGGGTGGTGGGTGATGGGGAGGGTGATGGGTGGGGGTGGTGGGTGATGGGGAGGGTGATGGTGATGGGGAGGGCGGTGTGTGCTGTGGGGCCCCCCCAGCCTCGAGGGGGATGCGGGGATGCAGAGAAGCTGCCCCTCGCCCCCCTATTCCCCCCCTTCCCCCCCATCCCATTCCGAGGGGACACTCTGGGGTCTCTCAGCGGTAGAAGAAAGGTCTCTCCGGCAGTGTCCCTGTCCCCAGGCAGCTCGGAGGGGCCGGGCTGACCCCCCCCCCCCCCCCCCCCCAACACACCTCCTCCCTCTCCCGGGACTCCTCCTCCTCCGGCCGCTCAGGAGCCTCCAAAGAGCCCCGAGGGCAGCCTCCCGGCCTCCCCTGCCCCTCTCCTGCCTGAGAAGTGGAGCTGCCTTCCTCCCCCCCCAACTCCTCCTCCTCCTCCTCCTGGTCCCTCTCTCCTCTCGGCTGCGGCTTCGCCCCCGACGGGGACCCCGCGGCTCGACGGGGCCATGGCCGGGGTGAGCTCCTTGTCCCCCTATCCCACCCCCCCAACCTCCCCGAGGGGTCCCCTGACCCCCCACCCCCCCCCCACCCCCACCCTAACCCCTCCCAGGGACCCTCCCCAAATCCCCTCCCGGGACCCCCCCCGAGGTGATTAGGGGGGGTTTGGCTCCAGCTCCAGGACTGGGGGGGGGTAGGGGGGGGGGTGACCTCAGCTCAAATCACAGACACCCCTCCCCCCTCCCCCCCCCCCCCCCCCAGCTCCTGGGGATGCTCTGGTACCCCAGCTTCTCCCCCTGGGATGTCCTGTGCTCTGGGGGTGCTCAGGGCAATCTTGAGGGAATCTCGGGGGATGCTCGAGGGATGAGGGATGCTCTGGGGGTGCTCAAGGGATGCTCTGGGATGCTCTGGTACCCCAGCTTCTCCCCCTGGGATGTCCCGTGCTCTGGGGGTGCTCAGGGGAATCTTGAGGGAATCTCAGGGGATGCTCAAGGGGTGCTCAAGGGGTGCTCTGGGGATGCTCTGCTACCCCAACTTCTCCCACTGGGATGTCCTGTGCTCGGGGGATGCTCTGGGGATGCTCTGCTACCCCCAACTTCTCCCCCTGGGGTGTCCTGTGCTCTGGGGGTGCTCAGGGGATGCTCGAGGGAATCTCGAGGGGTGCTCAAGGGGTACTCGAGGGATGAGGGATGCTCTGGGGGTGCTCTGCTACCCCAACTTCTCCCCCTGGGGTGTCCCGTGCTCTGGGGGTGCTCAGGGCAATCTTGAGGGAATCTCGGGGGATGCTCGAGGGGTGCTTGAGGGATGAGGGATGCTCTGGGGGTGCTCTGGGGGTGCTCTGCTACCCCCAGCTTCTCCCCCTGGGGTGTCCTGTGCTCTGGGGGTGCTCAGGGGAATCTTGAGGGATGCTCAAGGGATGGTGAGGGATGCTCGGGGGGTGCTGAGGGGATGATTGAGAGGTGCTCAGGGGGTGCTCGATGGATGCTTGAGGGGTGCTCTGGGGATGCTCTGGTACCCCAGCTTCTCCCCCTGGGGTGTCCTGTTCTCTGGGGGTGCTCAGGGGAATCTTGAGGGAATCTCGGGGGATGCTCGAGGGGTGCTCGAGGGATGAGGGATGCTCTGGGGGTGCCCTGGGACCCCAACTTCTCCCCCTGGGATGTCCTGTGTGTTCTGGGGTTGCTCAGGGGATGCTCGAGGGAGGCACGAGGGGTGCTCGAGGGACTCTCAGGAGGTGCTCGAGGGGTATTCGAGGGGTGCTCGGGGGATGCTCTGGGGAGGCTTGAGGGGTGCTCAGGAGATGCTCAAGGGATGGTGAGGGATGCTCAGGGGGTGCTCAGGGGGTGCTCTGGGGATGCTCTGGTACCCCAGCTTCTCCCCCTGGGAAGTCCGGTGCTCAGGGGGATGCTCGAGGGAGGCACGAGGGGTGCTGGAGGAAATCTCGAGGGGTGTTCGGGGGATGCTGGAGGGATGCTCGAGGGGTACTCATGGAATGCTCGGGGTGCTTGAGGGAGGCCTGAGGGATGCTCGGGGGATGCTCAAGGAATGCTCGAGGGAATCTCGAAGGAATCTCGGGGGGTGCTCGGGGGATGCATCCGAGATGCTTGAGGGATGCTTAGGGGGTGCTCGGGGGATGCTTAGGGGAGGCTCGAGGGGTACTCGGGGAAGGCTCGAGGGGATGCTTGATGGGTGCTCGGGGGGTGCTGGAGGGAGTCATGAGGGATGCTCGGGGGGGTGCTCAAGGGGTGCTCTGGGGATGCTCTGCTACCCCAACTTCTCCCACTGGGATGTCCTGTGCTCGAGAGGTGCTCGGGGGATGCTCTGGGGATGCTCTGCTACCCCCAACTTCTCCCACTGGGATGTCCTGTGCTCTGGGGGTGCTCAGGGCAATCTTGAGGGAATCTCGGGGGATGCTCAAGAGGTGCTCGAGGGATGAGGGATGCTCTGGGGGTGCTCAAGGGGTGCTCTGGGGATGCTCTGCTACCCCCAACTTCTCCCCCTGGGGTGTCCTGTGCTCTGGGGGTGCTCAGAGGAATCTTGAGGGAATCTCGGGGGATGCTCAAGGGGTGCTCTGGGGGTGCTCTGCTACCCCAACTTCTCCCACTGGGATGTCCTGTGCTCGAGGGATGCTCTGGGGATGCTCTGCTACCCCAGCTTCTCCCCCTGGGGTGTCCCGTGCTCTGGGGGTGCTCAGGGGATGCTCGAGGGGTGCTCAGGGGAATCTCGGGGGATGCTCGAGGGGTGCTCGAGGGATGAGGGGTGCTCTGGGGGTGCCCTGGGACCCCAACTTCTCCCCCTGGGATGTCCTGTGTGTTCTGGGGTTGCTCAGGGGATGCTCGAGGGAGGCACGAGGGGTGCTCGAGGGACTCTCAGGAGGTGCTCGAGGGGTATTCGAGGGGTGCTCGGGGGATGCTCTGGGGAGGCTCCAGGGGTGCTCAGGAGATGCTCAAGGGATGGTGAGGGATGCTCATGGGGTGCTCAGGGGGTGCTCTGGGGATGCTCTGGTACCCCAGCTTCCCCCCCTGGGAAGTCCGGTGCTCAGGGGGATGCTCGAGGGAGGCACGAGGGGTGTTCGGGGGTTGCTGGAGGGATGCTCGAGGGGTACTCATGGAATGCTCGGGGTGCTTGAGGGAGGCCTGAGGGATGCTCAAGGAATGCTGGAGGCAATCTCAAAGGAATCTCGGGGGATGCTTAGGGGGTGCTCGGGGGATGCTTAGGGGAGGCTCGAGGGGTACTCGGGGAAGGCTCGAGGGGATGCTTGATGGGTGCTCGGGGGGTGCTGGAGGGAGTCATGAGGGATGCTCGGGGGGGGTGCTCAAGGGGTGCTCGGGAGATACTCAGGGGATGCTCTAGGCAATCTCGAAGGAAAGGGGTGCTCGGGGGATGCTGGAGGGAATCCCCAGGGGTGCTCGGGGAATGGTCAAGGGGTGCTCGAGGGGTGCTGGGGGGATGGTCAGGGGATGTTCGAGGGATGATGCGGGTGCTCGGGGGATGCTTGAGGGATGAGGGATGCTTGAGGGGTGGTCAGGGGGTGCTCGAGGGATGCTCTGGGGGTGCTCAAGGGATGCTCGAGAGATGTTCAGGGGGTGCTCGGGGGTGCTCAGGGGATGCTCAAGGGAGGCACGAGGGGTGCTCAGGAGTTGCTTGGGGGATGCTTGAGGGATGAGGGATGCTTGAGGGGATGCTTGAAGGAATCTCGAGGGGTGCTCGGGGAGTGAGGCACAAGGGATGCTCAGAGGGTGCTCGGGGGATGCTCGAGGGGTGTTTGGGGGAGACACGAGGGATGCTCGGGGGATGCTCGAAGGAATCTTGAGGGGTGCTCGGGGGGTGCTCAGGGGATGGTCAAGGGATGCTAGGGGGGTGCTCGGGGGATTCTCGGGGGGTGGTCGAGAGATACTCAGGGAATGCTCGGGGGGTGCTCAGGGGTTGTGTCTAGGGGGCAGCTCCAGGGGTCCCTGAACACCCCACGGGTCCCGCTCCGACCCCAGAGCTGCTCTCGACCCCCCGACAGCTGAGCCCTGTCCCCCTCCGCAGCCGTCGGGTCCCCCTGGTGGGACCCCCACCTGTCCCCACGCAGGGGATGGAGGTGATGGGGGGTGAGGGTTTCGGGGGGGCTGGGACCTCCCATGGGGAGCTGAGCCTTTCAGCAGCTCTGGGAGGGGGTTGAGTCGCCCTCCCTGGAGGGGTTTAAGGTGCAGGTGGACGAGGTCCTGAGGGACATGGGTTAGTGTTTGATGGGAATGGTTGGACTCGATGATCCGATGGGTCTCGTCCGACCTGGTTGTTCTATGATTCTATGACCTTGGCTCTGGATAAACACATTTTCTGCTAGAAAAGGGGCAGTGACCCAACGCAGCTGGTGACGTTGGTGGTTGTGTGGGTGCTGACCCCTCCTCCTCTCCCCCAGCACCTCACTTTCCCGCTGCTGTCGGTCACTCTCCTGGTGTCCTTCGGCTCCTCCATGCTCTATGGCTACAACCTGGCCGTGGTCAACTCGCCGGCGGCAGTAAGGGACGGACACCCCCTCTGGGCTCTGTGGCCTTCCCAGGGAGAGTGGAGGGACCCAGAGTCAGCATTGGGAGAGGCTGCCCAGGGAGGGGGTTGATTCCCCTTCCCTGGAGGGGTTTAAGGGACGGGTGGATGAGGTCCTGAGGGACGTGGGTTAGTGTTTGATAAGAATGGTTGGACTCGATGATTCGATGGGTCTCTTCCAACCTGGTTGTTCTATGATTCTCTAAGTTGGCCTTAAACCCCTTTGGTGCTGAGGTTGGCTGAGCAACCACACCAGTACCTCCCAGTCATCCCCATCCCCAAGGGACAGGACGAGAGGGAATGGCCTCAAGCTCCACCAGGGGAGATTTAGGCTGGAGATTAGGAGGAAGTTTTTCACACAGAGGGTCATTGGGCATTGGAATAGGCTGCCCAGGGAGGGGGTTGATTCATCTTCCCTGGAGGTGTTTAAGGGACGGGTGGACGAGGTGCTGAGGGACATGGGTTAGTGATTGATGGGAATGGTTGGACTGGATGATCCGGTGGGTCTCTCCCAACCTGGTTGTTCTATGGTTCTCGGGTTCAATGCTGGTAAACCCACAGCGTTTTTCCCATGGGGTCTGCCCTCCCCTGCCTTCCTCCTCCTCCCGATGCATTCGGTGCCCCCGTATCTCCCTCTGCCCTGCAGCACATTAAGAATTTCTACAATGCCACCTGGTCCCGGCGCTACGGCCACGGACTGGCCCCTGCTCTCCTCACCCTCCTCTACTCGGTGACAGTCTCCGTCTTCGCCCTGGGTGGGCTGCTGGGCTCCTTGCTGGTGGGGATGCTGGTGGAGCGCTACGGCAGGTAAGGGGGTGGTGTGGGGCAGGGTGGTCAGGGGAGGGCAGGTGAGGGTGGGAGGTGCTGCCCTGCTGCCCGTTTCCCCCCAGGAAGGGTGCGCTGAGCCGCAGTGCTCTCCTCGTCCTCCTGGCCGGCGGCTTCATGGGCTTCAGCCGGGAGCTGGGGTCGCCCGAGATGGTGATCGTCGGCCGCTCCATCACCGGCCTGCACTCAGGTAGGTGCTGCCCGGGCTGTGCGGATCACACCTTGGTCCCTGCTCCTCATTCCAAGTGGGATGGAGAACACCTGATCCCCGTGGCCGTAGGTTCTGTGGTGATGATAGGAATGGTTGGACTGGAAGATCCGATGGGTCTCTTCCAACCTGGTTGTTCTATGATTCTATGGGGCTCCGTAGGCAGAGCCACCCCCCTGGCCATTGGGTCCCCACTGGGGATGATGCTGGGAGTGAGATGAGATGCACCCAGTGCGTGGCTGGACAGCTTTCTCCCCAACATTTCTCCCAGAGAATCATAGAACCAGGTTGGATGAGACCCATCAGATCATCGAGTCCAACCATTCCTATCAAACACTAACCCATGTCCCTCAGCACCTCGTGCACCCGTCCCTTAAACACCTCCAGGGAAGGGGAATCAACTCCCCTCCCTGGGCAGCCTATTCCAATGCCCAATCACCCTTTCTGGGAAATATTTTTTCCCTAATGTCCATCCTGACCCTCCCCTGGTAGAGCTTGAGGCCATTCCCTCTCGTCCTGTCCCTTGGGAGAAGAGCCCAGCTCCCTCCTCTCCACAACCTCCTTTCAGGTAGTTGGAGAGAGCAATGAGACCTCCTCTCAGCCTCCTCTTCTCCAGGATAAACCCCCCCAGCTCTCTCAGCCGCTCCTCTTCTTCTCCAGCCCCTTCCCCAGCTTCGTCGCTCTTCTCTGGACTCAGTCCAGAGCCTCAACATCCTTCTCCCATCCCTCCCGTTTCCTGCAGGTATTTGTCTCAGTGTGGTGCCTCTTTACCTGGGAGAAATCTCCCCCAAGAGCTTGAGGGGTTTCCTGGGCCTCATGCCCAGCATCTTCATCTGCCTGGGGGTTTTCTTCGCGCAGGTCCTGGGCCTCCCGGAGCTGCTGGGTGAGGTGAGCACAACACCTCGGCCTGTGTGCGCTGGACCCTCCTTTGCCCACTGGACCCTCCTGTGCCCTCCTGCCGTCACCTCTCCTTCTGCCTCCTCCCAGGACAGGTTCTGGCCACTTCTCCTATCGGTGGTGGTCGTTCCCGCTTCCCTCCAGCTCCTGCTGCTTGGCTGCTTCCCCGAGAGCCCCCGCTACCTGCTGATCGAGAGGAACGACGTCTGCGGAGCCACCGAGGGTGAGCGGCTCTCCGAGCGATTCCCCCCGTGACCACAGCTCATCCCACCAACACCCACACTGGGCTGGGGAGGTGTGTGACCACCGCTCTCCCCACAGCCCTGCGCCGCTTCTCGGGGACGCACGAGGTCCAGGACGTGATGGAGGAGATGAAGGAGGAGCAGCGATCGCTCTCCTCGGTGGAGATGGTGTCGGTGTGGCGGCTGCTGCGGGATCAAAGGGTCGGCTGGCAGACCCTCTCGGTGGTGGTGCTGAACGCCGGGATGCAGCTCTCGGGCATCGATGCCGTAAGCCCTGGGGAGGCTCCGCGTCAGGGTCTGGCTCTGCAGAGGATGAGAGGTGGTGAATGATTTCCGAGCGTCCCCGTCATAGAATCATAGAACCAGGTTGGAAGAGACCCAGCGGATCTTCTAGTCCAACCATTCCTATCAAACACTAAACCAAGTCCCTCAGCACCTCGTCCACCCGTCCCTTAAACACCTCCAGGGAACGGGAATCAACCACCTCCCTGGGCAGCCTATTCCAATGCCCAATCACCCTTTCTGGGAAAAACTTCCTCCTAATCTCCAGCCTAAATCTCCCCTGGTGGAGCTTGAGGCCATTCCCTCTCGTCCTGTCCCCTGTCCCTTGGGAGAAGAGCCCAGCTCCCTCCTCTCCACAACCTGCCTTCAGGGAGTTGGAGAGAGTAATGAGGTCTCCTCTCAGCCTCCTCTTCTCCAGGATAAACACCCCCAGCTCTCTCAGCCGTTCCTCATAAGGCCTGTTCTCCAGCCCCTTCACCAGCTTCGTTGCTCTTCTCTGGACTCTCTCCAGAGCCTCAACATCCTTCTTGTGCTGAGGGGCCCACAACTGAACACAGGATTCAAGGAGTGACCTCACCAGTGCTGAGTCCAGAGGGAGAATCACCTCCCTGGCCCTGCTGGTCACACCATTTCTGATACAAGCCAGGATGCCATTGGCCTTCTTGGCCACCTGGGCACACTGCTGCCTCATGGTCAGTCCCAGTCAACCAACACCCCCAGGTCTCTCTCGTCCTGGCAGTTTTCCAGCCAGACTTCTCCCAGTCTGTAGCTCTGCATAGGGTTGTTGTGCCCCAAGTGCAGGATGCGGCATTTGGCCGTGTTAAACCTCATCCCGTTGGACTCAGCCCAGTGCTCCAGCCTGTTTAGGTCCCTTTGCAGAACTGTCGCTCTGTCCCCTGGGCTCACCCTGAGCCTCCTCCCCGGCAGATCTGGTTTTACACCAACACCATCTTCGAGAGGGCCGGGATCCCCGTCTCGCAGATCCCCTACACCACGGTGGGCACCGGCGTCATCGAAGTTGTCACGGGGCTGATCGGGGTGAGTGACGCGGATGCTCGGTGCCAGAGCCTTGTCCCTAGCTCCAGGTGTTGTCAATGGGGGATGCTGGATGGAGCTCAGGTGCCATCCCTGTCACCATGTGGTCCCTGGGCTGGGGGCAGGAGGTTTGGCAGGGAGATGGAGTTGGGGTTTGGGATGAGAGGGGCTTGATTTTGGGTCATATGGAAGAGGAGTGGGAGAGTTCGGATATGTGGGTAGCAGTGGCAGCGAGATGGAGTCGGGGTTTGGGATGAGAGGGGCTGGATTTTGGGTCACATGGAAGAAGAGTGGGAGAGATTGGATGTGTGGGTAGTGGAGAGGCTGGAGGGCAAAGCCAGGCAGGAGCAGAGGAGCAGGTTGGGGGTGAGAGGGAGGAATAAGCAGCTCCTCCTGGCTACCAATTTCATTGTCTCTCTGTTAGAGCCACAACGAATCATAGAACAACCAGGTTGGGAGGGACCCAGCAGATCTTCTAGTCCAACCATTCCTATCAAACACTAAACCAAGTTCCTCAAGACCTCATCCACCCGTCCCTTAAACACCTCCAGGGAAGGGGAATCAACCCCCTCCCTGGGCAGCCTATTCCAATGCCCAGTGACCCTCTGTGTGAAAAACTTCCTCCTAATCTCCAGCCTAAATCTCCCCTGGTGGAGCTTGAGGCCATTACCTCTTGTCCTGTCCCTTGGGAGAAGAGCCCAGCTCCCTCCTCTCCACAACCTCCTCTCAGGTAGTTGTAGAGAGCAATGAGGTCTCCCCTCAGCCTCCTCTTCTCCAGGATAAACACCCCCAGCTCTCTCAGCCGCTCCTCATAGGTTCTGTTCTCCAGACCCTTCCCCAGCTTTGTTGCTCTTCTCTGGATTCGCTCCAGAGCCTCAACATCCTTCTTGTCCCCATCTACCCCTCCCAGGCAAGCCCCAGCCTGGCCCCAGGCAAGCAGCCCTGGCCCCCAGGCAGCCCTCATTGAGCTGGAGAGTTAGCACTGGGCCAGGCAGATTTACGGCCCTTGCCCCATCTGCAAGTGTCACCTGGGGCCGACCCGAGCCGCCCGGCACTAAATAAACTCCCTGACAATTAGAGAGATAGATGGGGGTGGCGCAGCTCATGGGAAACTGGGGCTGAGCTGGGGAGGTGCTTGTCCCTCCCCATAGTTCAAGCCCCAGCTATGGTCCCCCCGGCCAGCTCTGCCCCTCTGCAGATGCCCCCTTCTCCCCAGCCCCCACCAGCGCTGCCCATCGCGCGGTTGGGTTGCTCTGGAGCAGCCCCACAAACGGCCCCCGATGGACGGGATGGAATTGGTTATAAAATTGCAGGCATTTGTTGTGCTGTCAATCCCCTCCCTGCTGCAGCTGCCGCGCTGCCTGCTCTGCCTCCTGCCCTGCACGTGCTCCCCGTGCCAGCCCAGCACCCCAACTCGGCACCGGGACAGAGTGGGGACTCCCCTGCTGCTCCACGGAACCCAGGATAGCTCTGGCTCTTCCCATGCCCCCTCCCCAACGCTGGAGCTCTCAGCTAGAGTTGCCTCCTCTCCTCAGCGGCCACTCGGAGCATCCCTCCAGCTGCAGCTGGATCTGGGGTTCAGGAGGTGTCCCTGTTCCAGCAGGGAGCTCCTCATAGAATCATAGAACAACCAGGTTGGAAGAGACCCAGCGGATCATCGAGTCCAACCATTCCTATCAAACACTAAACCAAGTCCCTCAAGACCTCATCCACCCGTCCTTTAAACACCTCCAGGGAAGGGAAATCAACCACCTCCCTGGGCAGCCTATTCCAATGCCCAATGACCCTCTGTGTGAAAAACCTCCTCCTAATCTCCAGCCTAAATCTCCCCTGGTGGAGCTTGAGGCCATTCCCTCTCGTCCTGTCCCCTGTCCCTTGGGAGAAGAGCCCTACTCCCTCCTCTCCACAACCTCCTTTCAACCTCATCACCCTATCAACAGGCTGCCCGGGGAGGGGGTTGATTCCCCTTCCCTGGAGGTGTTTAAGGGACGGGTGGACGAGGCGCTGAGGGACATGGGTTAGTGTTTGATGGGAATGGTTGGACTCGATGATCTGATGGGTCTCTTCCATGGTGATTTCATGATCCTGTTGGTCTCTGCTCTCCCTTGGCAGTGCTTCACCATCGAGAAGCTGGGCCGGAGGCCCCTCCTCATCACCGGCTTCTGCACCATGGGCGTCTGCTCTGCTGGCATCACTGCCTCGCTGCTGCTACAGGTCCTGCCAGAGCCACCCCTGGGCTAGTGACAGGGCTGGGAGATGAAGACACAGGTGTCACCCAGGGGGAAGGGCATGCGTGGAAATGAGAGGCAAGGTGGCTCTTTCCAAGCTAAGTTTTCATAGAATCGTAGAATCACCAGGTTGGAAGAGACCCATCGGATCGTTGAGTCCAACCATTCCTATCAATCACTAACCCATGTCCCTCAGTCCAACCATTCCCATCAAACCATTCCCATCCCAAGAGCAGGATGGTGCAAGGTTGGCCGTAGGGAACCAACGCTCTGGGCTCAACGATGCTCTGGTCCAGCCCAGTCGCATTGAGAACCACCTCCCAGAGCCCTTTGCTCCTCGAATCCAACAATTTGAGGCTCAACAATTGCTCCAGCATCATCAAATAAAACCCCAAACCACCCACTAAGCTAACTGCAGTGTCCCCGAAGACGCCAGTGGTGACGCGAGTGAGCTCAGCACAACACCTCCTGGTGTGATTCCTCACTGGGTTGAGAGAGAGCTACCAAAAAGCCAAAAAAAAACCACAAAGGGAACAAACCAGTCTCAACGTTCTCAGTCTCCTGCCCGTCTTCCTTTCAAAGTCCAAGGGAGTGAAAATTCAGAGCAAAGAACGGTAACAACAACAACAAAAAAAAAAAACCAAACAAATCCACGTGAGAAAAATCTTGCTGCTTCCGGTATGTTTTCTGCAGAAATAGTTGTACCCACAGAGGTTCTTTCGAAATGATGGGAATGGTTGGACTCGATGATCCGGTGGGTCTCTTCCAACCTGGTTGTTCTACGATTCTATGAAATGCTAGGGGAGGTCTAGAGGTCTGCAGGGTCCTTCCTCTGCTGCCAGAGGATGCTCCTGCGGCTCTGGGGGTGTCTCAGCAACAGAAGTTGGACGTGGGTTAGAGATTGGTGGGAATGGTTGGACTGGATGATGCTGTGGGTCTCTTCCCACCTGGTGATTCTGTGATTCTATAAGTTGCTGAGCTTTGGCCAGGCCGAACCTCCCCAGCTCTGCCTCATGCGTCCTGCGTGGCCGTCGGTCCCGAGGGATGTCACCGAGCCCGGGGCAGGCACGAAGCCCCATCCCGGGGACGCCACCGCCCCAGCAACATCCCCATCCCCGTGTCCCCTCGCAGGCTGCCCTGCCCTGGATGCGCTACGTCAGCGTCGCCTGCGTGGTTGGCATCATCGCCGGCTTCTGCGTCGGACCAGGTGGGGCTGGGGCCATGGGGCAAGGAGCTGGGGGTCTGGGAAGCTGGGGGGTGTCCGCAGGCTGGTGGCAGAACTTGCTCTCCATCCCCTCCCTGGCAAACAAACCCTGGTTTATCATGCTGCACCCCACGAGTGCTTTGACCTGGATGAAGGCATTGAGGGTACCCTTAGCAAGTTTGCAGATGACACTGAGCTGTGTGGAAGTGTTGATCTGCTGGAGGGTCGGGAGGCTCTGCAAAGGGACCTAAACAGGCTGGATCCATGGGCTGAGTCCAATGGGATGAGGTTTAACACGGCCAAATGCCGCATCCTGCACTTGGGGCACAACAACCCTATGCAGAGCTACAGACTGGGAGAAGTCTGGCTGGAAAACTGCCAGGAGGAGAGGGACCTGGGGGTGTTGGTCGACAGCGACTGACCATGAGTCAGCAGTGTGCCCAGGGGGGCAAGAAGGCCAATGGCATCCTGGCTTGGATCAGAAATGGTGTGACCAGCAGGGCCAGGGAGGTGATTCTCCCTCTGGACTCAGCACTGGTGAGGCCGCTCCTTGAATCCTGTGTTCAGTTGTGGGCCCCTCAGCACAAGAAGGATGTTGAGGCTCTGGAGAGAGTCCAGAGAAGAGCAACAAGGTTGGGGAAGAGGCTGGAGAACAGGCCCTATGAGGAGTGGCTGAGAGAGCTGGGGGTGTTTATCCTGGAGAAGAGGAGGCTGAGAGGAGACCTCATTACTCTCTGCAACTCCCTGAGAGGAGGTTGTGGAGAGGAGGGAGCTGGGCTCTTCTCCCAAGGGACAGGGGACAGGACAAGAGGGAATGGCCTCAAGCTCCACCAGGGGAGATTTAGGCTGGAGATTAGGAGGAAGTTTTTCACACAGAGGGTCATTGGGCACTGGAATAGGCTGCCCAGGGAGGGGGTTGATTCCCCTTCCCTGGAGGTATTTAAGGCACAGGTGGATGAGGTGCTGAGGGACATGGGTTAGTGTTTGACAGGAATGGTTGGACTCGATGATTCGGTGGGTCTCTTCCAACCTGGTTGTTCTATGATTCTATGATTCTATGAGTGAGACCCCCACTACGAGTCCTTCCAGCCCTGTATGTGCCTGGGACACTCTCCTCCTTCCCTTCCCTTCCCCATCCTTGCTCCTGGGCCAAGTGGGGAGAAATGTCCCCCCAGACCTCACTTGAGGCGTCACCATCGCGGTGGTGACCTTCGTCCTGCCCCTCGCTGAGCGCAGGAGCAGGGTTGAGCAGTGGACTGCTTTTACCCACTTGATGTATTAGCAGAGCTCTTAGCAGATCTATAACTCATCCTCAGCCCAGACTTTATGCACTGTAATTACATCTTTAATTAGGATTTTAATGGCTCATTGTTCACAAACAATGATGAATAGGAGTTTTAAAACAAAAAAAAAGAAGTATATCTCTCTACTCTGGGCGAGCTGTGAGTAAGAGTCCGTCAGGGGCTCCTCATTTATTGGCACTTTTTTTTTTCTTTTTTTTTTGGTCTTTTCCACTGGAGCATCTTTTATAAAGAGGCAGTGATACTCCAACCATGTCACCACCTTGAATACAGTTCCTTCCCATGTGTCTGGACCTCAGATCCTCCAGCAAAGGGACAGTGCTGAGACCCAGCTCAGTGACACGTGGCCGAGGATCCTTCCACGAGGATCAACCCCGACCCACGGATGGGTTTTTTTTGTAGCCAAGTTGGCTTTGGGCTCTCTTCTTCAGTCATTTAGGGTTTTTTATGGTTGGACTCGATGATCCGATGGGTCCCTTCCAACCTGGGTGTTCTGTGATTCTATGATTCTAAATTATTGCAAAGCGAGAATACAGATTAAATGATTTGACTTGATTTTGACGCAGTCTGGAACTTTCCAGCTTGTGAAACTGGCCTCGGCGCTCACCTAAGTGCTTCTGGGGTGTGGTCGGGGAGAACTTTACTCACCCTCTGAGACGGGTCCTAGGGGAGTCATAGAATCATAGAATAAGCAGGTTGGAAGAGACCCACTGGATCATCGAGTTCAAGGGCAAAGCACCAACCCAGACATCCCTGAGCTCCCTGTCTCCTCCTGCTATCCCAGAGCCACCAGTGGGGCCCATGGATCCCGCTGGGCTCCAGCCCTTTGGCCGCAGGGGTGAACCAGGTGGGATCCACTGCTCCTGGGGGTGCCCGAGGCAGCCTGTACCCCCTACCCCGATCCATCTCCTGTCCCTGCAGCCGGTGTCCCCTTCCTGATGACGGCCGAGCTCTTCACACAGTCGCACCGCCCGGCAGCCTACATCGTCGGGGGGTCCCTCAACTGGCTCTGCAACTTCACCGTGGGCTTCATCTTCCCCTTCCTGCAGGTACCTGGGGGCCAGTGACAAGTGGGGTTCCCCAGGGCTCAGCGCTGGGTCCAGCCCTGGTCAATGTCTTCATCAATGACCTGGATGAAGGCATCGAGTGAACCCTGAGCAAGTTTGCAGATGACACTGAGCTGTGTGGAAGTGTGGATCTGCTGGAGGGTCGGGAGGCTCTGCAAAGGGACCGAAACAGGCTGGACCCATGGGCTGAGTCCAGTGGCATGAGGTTTAACACAGCCAAATGTCGCATCCTGCACTTGGGGCACAACAACCCTATGCAGAGCTACAGACTGGGAGAAGTCTGGCTGGAAAACTGCCAGGAGGAGAGGGACCTGGGGGGGGTTGGTCAACAGCGACTGACCATGAGCCAGCAGTGTGCCCAGGTGGCCAAGAAGGCCAATGGCATCTTGGCTTGGATCAGAAACGGTGTGACCAGCAGGGCCAGGGAGGTTCTTCTCCCTCTGGACTCAGCACTGGTGAGGCTGCTCCTTGAATCCTGTGTTGAGTTGTGGGCCCCTCAGCACAAGAAGGATGTTGAGGCTCTGGAGAGAGTCCAGAGAAGAGTGATGAGGCTGGTGAAGGGGCTGGAGAACAGGCCCTATGAGGAGCGGCTGAGAGAGCTGGGGGTGTTTATCCTGGAGAAGAGGAGGCTGAGAGGAGACCTCATTGCTCTCTCCAACTACCTGAGAGGAGGTTGTAGAGAGGAGGGAGCTGGGCTCTTCTCCCAAGGGACAGGGGACAGGACGAGAGGGAATGGCCTCAAGCTCCACCAGGGGAGGTTTAGGCTAGAGATTAGGAGGAAGTTTTTCTCACAGAGGGTCATTGGGCATTGGAATAGGCTGCCCAGGGAGGGGGTTGATTCCCCTTCCCTGGAGGTGTTTAAGGGACGGGTGGATGAGGTGCTGAGGGACATGGGTTAGTGTTTGATGGGAATGGTTGGACTCGATGATCCGATGGGTCTCTTCCAACCTGGTTGTTCTATGATTTTATGATGATTCTATGATTAACCCCAGGATAGACACCCCCAAGGCTCTGCTCAGTGCTGGCTGCAGGGGTGACAGGAGGGGACGTTGTTCCCTCCTGTCATGCTCACCTTGGGGATGCTTAGCTCTCTGCCCCATCCCTCACCTCTTGTTGTCTCTAGATGTCTGCCGGTGCCTTTTGCTACCTGCTTTTCTGCGGTGTCTGCCTGCTGGTGGCCCTGTACGTCTACCTCATCATCCCCGAGACCAAGAACAAAACCTTCATGGAGATCAGCCACATCTTTGCTACCCGACGCTCCTTCTTCTCCATCCCAGACCATCTCATCGGAATGATGAAGCTGGGTGGCTATGGGGCCTTGGAGAGCAGCTCCCTGGAGGGCTCGGACTCCAGCCTACCCTGAGCTGGGTGAGCTGGGCAGGAGAGGCTGGGAGGAGCTGGGCAGAGGAGGTTCAGGGCTGGGGAGGAGAGATTTCCTTGGGCTCAATCAGCTCTGGGTCTCCTGGGACACAGAATTACAGAATTGTTTGTGTTGGCAAAGACAGAATCACAGAACAACCAGGTTGGAAGGGACCCATCGGATCGTCGAGTCCAACCATTCCTATCAAACACTAAACCAAGTCCCTCAAGACCTCATCCACCCGTCCCTTAAACACCTCCAGGGAAGGGGAATCAACCACCTCCCTGGGCAGCCTCTGCCACTGCTCAATGACCCTTTCCGTGAAAAACCTCCTCCTAATGTCCAGCCTAAATCTCCCCTGGTGGAGCTTGAGGCCATTCCCTCTTGTCCTGTCCCCTGTCCCTTGGGAGAAAAGCCCAGCTCCCTCCTCTCCACAACCTCCTCTCAGGGACTTGGAGAGAGCAATGAGGTCTCCCCTCAGCCTCCTCTTCTCCAGGATAAACACCCCCAGCTCTCTCAGTTGCTCCTCATACGGCCTGTTCTCCAGCCCCTTCACCAGCCTCGTTGCTCTTCTCTGGACTCACTCCAGAGCCTCAACATCCTTCTTGTGCTGAGGGGCCCACAACTGAACACAGGATTCAAGGAGCAGCCTCACCAGTGCTGAGTCCAGAGGGAGAATCACCTCCCTGGCCCTGCTGGTCACACCATTTCTGATCCAAGCCAGGATGCCCTTGGCCTTCTTGGCCCCCTGGGCACACTGCTGGCTCATGGTCAGTCGCTGTCGACCAACACCCCCAGGTCCCTCTCCTCCTGGCAGTTTTCTAGACAGACTTCTCCCAGTCTGTAGCTCTGCATAGGGTTGTTGTGCCCCAAGTGCAGGACGCGGCATTTGGCCGTGTTAAACCTTGTCCCATTGGACTCTGCCCAGCTCCGGGGGTGGGTGGGTGGGTGCTGGCCCCATGGGGGGCAGGGACTGGGCTCTAGTGGGTCCCCAGTGCCTGGTTCCAGCCCTTCTCAAGCTGTTCAAGGGGCAGCATTCAGAGCAGGGGTCGCAGAGCCACAGCATCAGCCTCTTCCCACTCCGTCTCCCTCCCTCCTCGGCTGCTCTCTCGGCGGCAGAAGAGAGCGGTAAATATGTGCAGCATTACATATGTATAATGGAGTGTAAATAACCCCAAAAAGTGCATTGTAAATAGACTCCAAGTTTATCCTTTATTAATGAGGCACTGAGTGCCCTGCTGTTTTAGAGCAGCGAGACTTTCATAATATCAAAACCTAAATTACACTTGTGCCTCTCATTCCCGGCAAACGACAGCATCATTTCAGGCCTCTTTGCCACTGGTATTTATTTATTCCCGTATTTATTTCTCTCTCCCGTCCGGCTGGCGGGGGCAGCTCCGAAGGTGCCCCCTGCCCTCCGGGTGGGAGCAACGTGCACCCCGAGGAGCCGCTTCCCATCCTGGGGTCCTGGCTGAGGAACCAGAATGTTCTCTTAGGGCTGAGGCTGCTCGGTGCTGGTCGGGGAGGTGGGACAGACCTCGGAAACTGCGGGGCCAGGACCCACTGCTGCGCCACCAGAAGCAGAAATCCCCCTTTTCCCAAGGGCTGGATGCCACCGGCAGAATCCTGTGGTGCCTTTTGGGTGTATTTGGTCTTGGTCCCAATAAGCCAAGGTCCTTGTATTTGGTCCCTAATGAGCCAAGGGACACGTCTATCTTCTTCCCATCAGGATCTGGGAGGGTGGGAGAAAGGAAGCCTCATGCTCGTGGGATGCTGGCTTCTCACTGACATTTTCTTTAGGGTCTTGGGGCGAAGGGGCTGGAGAACAGGCTTTATGAGGAGCGGCTGAGAGAGCTGGGGGTGTTTAGCCTGGAGAAGAGGAGGCTGAGAGGAGACCTCATTACTCTCTCCAAGTCCCTGAAAGGAGGTTGTGGAGAGGAGGGAGCTGGGCTCTTCTCCCAAGGGACAGGACGAGAGGGAATGGCCTCAAGCTCCACCAGGGGAGGGTCAGGCTTGACATTAGGAAAAAGTTCTTCACAGAAAAGGTCATTAGGCAATGGAACGGTCTGCGCAGGGAGGGGGTTGAGTGGCTTTCCCTGGAGGTGTTTAAGGTGCAGGTGGACGAGGTGCTGAGGGACATGGGTTAGTGTTTGATAGGAATGGTTGGACTCGATGATCTGGTGGGTCTTTTCCGACCTGGTGATTCTATGATTCTATGGAAGATTGCACCAGGCGGTGAACCACCCTCTCCGGTTCTGGCCTGGGATGGGTGCCTCTTGGCACAGTCCCAGAGCATCTTCAGCCTGGGAGAGGTGGTTTCAGCCAGGAACGGGTCCTCTCTTGCTTTTGCTTTTCACGGCGGCAGCAGGAGCTCCCAGGGAAGGACGCAGCAGTGTGATGTGCCCTGGCCAGATGCCACAGGCCCCTGCGCATCCTCACCCTGCGGAAAACCTGACTTTTTCCTGGCTGGAAGCCGTTCCGCAGTGGGAACTCGCCAGGGCTGAACCCGCAGCTCTCACCTCCATGAAGTGCAGAGTCAGCTCCAGCCAAGCCTGTGGTTCACTGGGACTCCAGTCAAGTGCCTTTTTGCAGAGGAAAAAGCCTAAAATGGGTGATGGGTTGTGTTTTTTTCACTGTTTTCTGCGTAATCATAGAATAACCAGGTTGGAAGAGACCCATTGGATCATGGATAATGGATACGGATAATGATAGAATCACAGAACAACCAGGTTGGAAGAGACCCACTGGATCATGGATAATGGATACGGATAATCATAGAATCATAGGACAACCAGGTTGGAAGAGACCCACTGGATCATGGATAATGGATACGGATAATCATAGAATCACAGAACAACCAGGTTGGAAGAGACCCACTGGATCATGGATAATGGATACGGATAATCACAGAATCATAGAACAACCAGGTTGGAAGAGACTCACTGGATCCTGGATAATGGATACGGATAATCATAGAATCATAGAACAACCAGGTTGGAAGAGACTCACTGGATCCTGGATAATGGATACGGATAATGATAGAATCACAGAACAACCAGGTTGGAAGAGACCCACTGGATCCTGGATAATGGATACGGATAATGATAGAATCACAGAACAACCAGGTTGGAAGAGACTCACTGGATCATGGATAATGGATACGGATAATCATAGAATCATAGGACAACCAGGTTGGAAGAGACTCACTGGATCCTGGATAATGGATACGGATAATCATCATAGAATCATAGAACAACCAGGTTGGAAGAGACCCACTGGATCCTGGATAATGGATACGGATAATCATAGAATCATAGAACAACCAGGTTGGAAGAGACTCACTGGATCCTGGATAATGGATACGGATAATGATAGAATCACAGGACAACCAGGTTGGAAGAGACCCACTGGATCATCTTTGTAGGCAAGACCAGTGGCTCATTTCTTTTAAAATCTTGGGACATTTCCTCAGCATCAACCAGACCCTCTCAACCTCTTTTAAAAAAAATAGGTGATTAACAAGGGTGTAAGGAACACATGGATGAGGTGCTGAGGGACTTGGGTTAGTGTTTGATAGGAATGGTTGGACTCGATGATCCGATGGGTCTCTTCCAACCTGGTTGCTCTATGATTCTATGATGATCCGATGGGTCTCTTCCAACCTGGTTGTTCTATGAATCTATGATGATCCGATGGGTCTCTTCCAACCTGGTTGTTCTATGAATCTATGATGATCCGATGGGTCTCTTCCAACCTGGTTGTTCTATGATTCTATGATGATCCGATGGGTCTCTTCCAACCTGGTTGTTCTATGATTCTATGATGATCCGATGGGTCTCTTCCACCCTGGTCGTTCTATGATTCTATGATGATCCGATGGGTCTCTTCCACCCTGGTCGTTCTATGATTCTAATTGAAGGTCATATTGGGGCAGGGAGGAAGTATTTGTTACCCTGTAGGGAAAAAAAAAAAAAAAAAAAAAAGGTTGTATTAACGTGTCAGGTCATCATCGGGGGCTCTGGGAGCAGCTGAGGGTGCTCGGAGCGCGGGTGCCTGGCGCTGGGGTGGCCGAGGCGAGGGTGCCCACCGGCAGATGGCACTCCCGGAATTTATTGCCGCAGCCTCTCGGAGAGCAGTCATGTAGGAGATGTCCTATTATATGGGCAGTTGACTTTAATAGTCATTGTGTGCTTAAAGCACAGCAAAACAACAGTGGGGAAAAAAAAAAAAAAAAAAAAATGGAAAAAAAAAAAAAAAATTCCCCCACTCCACTCGGATGGCCCTTTCCCCCCCCCAGCCCTGCTCGTCTATTTGTACAGTAAATTAAAAATATGAATCACTTCCCTCTACTGCCTCCCCAAACACTCATCCTGTCAGGCTCGGCGTTGTCTTCATTTGTATTACCTTAATTTAATGTTAATTATGTTCTTCATTTACAAAGAACAAGCGTTTACACTCCCCGGCTGGGGAATTTTTTTTTTTCCACGCTCGCCGTCTCCGCAGAGCGAGAGGCGAAGGGAGGCAGCGGAGCTTGGGGTGGGTGGGGGGGGGGGGTCAGTGTGGGAATTGGGGGGGATGCTCCCCGCGCGACACCCCCCCCCGCCCCGAACCAACCGGTAACGATGAGCACTATTGCCTTTCGATTTATGAAACCAACCCCCACTAATAAATCCTATTTAAAAGGTCCTCGGCCGATGCAAGGGCAGAGATTTACGGCCGGGGCTGGGCTCGGGCGGCAGGATTTGCCGCTGGGATGGGGAAGGGATGTGCCCAAGGGGTGTCGCGGGGCTGGAAGAGCTGGTCCCAAATAGCCTTTTCCCTGATGGCTAGAGAGTCGTTGGATGCTGCTGGTGGTGGGATGGCCCTTAAGTAGAGTGCGAATGAGGAACACAAGTCCCTGCCTCAGTTTCCCCGTATTCGGTGACCTTCTGAGGGCGAGACCTGGTTGCTCTCTCCGACTACCTGAAAGGTAGTCGGAGAGAGCAACCAGGTCTCGCCCTCAGCCTCCTCTTCTCCAGGATAAACCGCCCTAGGAGGTCGCTTGGCTCCTGGCTCGTCCCGCTGGGCAAGGCTGAGACCCCCCTCACTTCACCACGCGAGTGGCTGGAACACCCCAGGGGGGGGGGGACACCCTCCGCCTCCGCCACCTCCCGGGCGCCTTCTCCTTATTACCAATGACCTTTCGGCCGCGCTCGCCACCGATTCCCCAGCCCCAAATATCTTTTAAATGGGTTTCGGGAGCTGACGCGCTCTCCGTTAAAAGGCCACCGTTGCCGCCCGCGCTCTCACTCACATTTTAATTAATGACGATGGCTATTTTAGGGTTGGTTCGGTGGTGGTGGGTTTGTTTTTGTTTTGTTTTTTTTTGTTTTTTTTTTTTTCTTTCTCTCCCCTCATAAGCACTTTAATGTGCGTTCGCAGCCCGGCCGATCCCCACAGCCATGGAAATATTAGGTTGACGGATGTGGTCTGTCGCCGGCGCTCCCTCAACGGGTCCGCCTGTCAGCTCGCCGATGATGACATTAACACGGGGAGAAAGTGATGACAAATGCCCGTTATCAGGGAACGAGGCCTGTGACAAATCGCACGGCGCCTCGCGAGCAGCCCCATTACGCTGTAATAAAAAAAGATGGATGGCTCGGCGCACCGGGGCCCCGCGCTAATGCGATTTCGCCTGGTCTCTCCGGGTTCTAATTAAGGCAGAAAACGGAGAACAAACAGGAGTGTGTGTCCCCCCACTCCCACGCCCAGCCCTCCCCTCTCCGACACCCCATGGCGATGGGCGCACACCCGTAGGAATTGTCCCCCTCCCTCCAGCTGCCCCCTGAATCAGAGAATCAGAGAACAACCAGGTTGGAAGAGACCCAGCGGATCATCGAGTCCAACCATTCCCATCAAACACTAACCCATGTCCCTCAGCATCTCATCCACTCATCCCTTAAACACCTCCAGGGAAGGGGAATCAACCCCCTCCCTGGGCAGCCTATTCCAATGCCCAATGACCCTTTCTGTGAAAAACTTCCTCCTAATCTCCAGCCTAAAGCTCCCCTGGTGGAGCTTGAGGCCATTCCCTCTCGTCCTGTCCCCTGTCCCTTGGGAGAAGAGCCCAGCTCCCTCCTCTCCACAACCTCCTTTCAGGTAGTTGGAGAGAGCAATGAGGTCTCCTCTCAGCCTCCTCTTCTCCAGGATAAACACCCCCAGCTCTCTCAGACGCTCCTCATAGGGCCTGTTCTCCAGCCCCTTCACCAGCTTCGTGGCTCTTCTCTGGACTTGCTCCAGAGCCTCAACATCCTTCTTGTGCTGAGGGGCCCACAACTGAACACAGGATTCAAGGAGCAGCCTCACCAGTGCTGAGTCCAGAGGGAGAATCACCTCCCTGGCCCTGCTGGTCACACCATTTCTGATCCAAGCCAGGATGCCATTGGCCTTCTTGGCCCCCTGGGCACACTGCTGCCTCATGGTCAGTCGCTGTCGACCAACACCCCCAGGTCCCTCTCCTCCTGGCAGGTTTCCAGCCAGACTTCTCCCAGTCTGTAGCTCTGCATAGGGTTGTTGTGCCCCAAGTGCAGGACGCGGCATTTGGCCGTGTTAAACCTCATGCCATTGGACTCTGCCCATGGATCCAGCCTGTTTAGGTCCCTTTGCAGAGCCTCCCGACCCTCCAGCAGATCCACACTTCCACACAGCTCAGTGTCATCTGCAAACTTGCTAAGGGTACCCTCGATGCCCTCATCCAGGTCATTGATGAAGACATTGAACAGGGCTGGACCCAGCACTTAGTCCTGGGGAACAATTGGGGTCACGTGAAGAACTTCATAAACTCGTCGGGGAGAGGTTTTTTTTGTGAGGATGCAAACTTTCACTGCAGCTTTGCAGAGTTGCTATTCCTTGGTTGAGAAATGAAGAGCAGAAATCTGTGTAACCAGCTGGAAAAGAACAAAAAAAAGTGGCATTTAACCCCAGTCAATAGCAGTACAACCATCTGCCAAGACCCTGACCCTCATCCTGTCCCCTGTCCCTTGGGAGAAGAGCCCAGCTCCCTCCTCTCCACAACCTCCTCTCAGGGAGTTGTAGAGAGCAATGAGGTCTCCTCTCAGCCTCCTCTTCTCCAGGATAACCCCCCCCCCCCACCTCTCTCTTTTGATAAAGCCAAATGAGGAGACTGGGCAAGCAAGGAGCTTCCAGAGGTAGAAAACTTGTGCTCTTGCCATTTTTTTCAGATGTTCTCCCTGGTTGTCAGGCAGTGGGCAGCTCTCGGTCTGCAGCCAGGAGTGGGGAAGGTGCTTTTTCTAACACCCTCACAGCCCTCTCAGACCACAGGGCAGGTCAGTTGGGCATCACCCCAGGACGGGGAGCAGCTGCTCGGGGGATACAGCGATATCGGGGTTTACGGCCGTGCCGAATTCCCACCTTAACAGTTGCTGCAAGCAGGGATGGAGGTGGCAGCTGATAAAACTGTCCCTACGGCTCAGCTTCCACAGTCTGGCCGCCTTGGTGGGCTGGTTATCCAGGCCAGCTGGGAAAACAAGCAGGGCTTGTTTGAAAGACATGGGATGGGGTTATGGCAGGGCCTATGTGCACCCCAGAGGGGAGGATTGGGGACCCAGAGTGCCTCACAGAATCATAGAATCACCAGGTTGGAAGAGACCCACAGCATCATCAAGTCCAACCATTCCTATCAAACACTAACCCATGTCCCTCAGCACCTCACCCACCCGTCCCTTAAACACCTCCAGGGAAGGGGAATCAACCCCCTCCCTGGGCAGCCTATTCCAATGCCCAATGACCCTCTGTGTGAAAAACTTCCTCCTCATCTCCAGCCTAAATCTCCCCTGGTGGAGCTTGAGGCCATTCCCTCTCGTCCTGTCCCTGTCCCTTGGGAGAAGAGCCCAGCTCCCTCCTCTCCACAACCTCCTCTCAGGGAGTTGTAGAGAGCAATGAGGTCTCCCCTCAGCCTCCTCCTATTCCAATGCCCAGTTATCAGGCCTGAGCCAAAGCAGGAGGAGGTCAGCGCGGACTGGCCTGGACATAAATCAGCTCTCTATGGGCAAGAAGACTGGGGATGGCAGTGGGAGCACCCGCCCTTGGCCCTGGGATGCTGCCCATCCAGGGGGCTCAGGGTGATGGGGTGCACGGTGCAGCATCCCAGCTGGTTATGGGGCGGACGAGGGATGCAGAGGGTCCAGCCAAGGCAAAGCTGTAGAGTCCCCCTGTCCTTTGCCCAGAAAGGGTCACTGGACACTGGAACAGGCTGCTCAGGGAGGGGGTTGAGTCACCTTCCCTGGAGGTGTTTAAGGTGCAGGTGGATGAGGTGCTGAGGGACATGGGTTAGTGATTGATGGGAATGGTTGGACTCATGATCCTGTGGGTCTCTCCCAACCTGGTGATTCTCTGCTTCTAAAATAAAACAGGTGAGTCTGAGCCCCTCAAAGTCTCCAGGGGTTGCAGGAGCAGAGCTGGGGGTACCCGGGACTGACCCCTCTGGGTCTGGCTGGCACCAGGAGGCTGGGAGGGGAGCTCTGTGGGTAAAAGGGGCTCCTGCTGCTGCCCATCCCTGGTCCTCCAGCTCCCTCTGCTGCCTGCGAGGATGGAAACCAGAGCCCATCGCACCAGGACTGCAGCCTCACAGCCCCCAGACTCCCCAGGAAAGTCCTGGAGGTGGACTCGATGGTCCCTGAGGGTCCCTTCCAACTCAGAGCATCCTAGGGCTCTAGGACGCTGAATCAACATCTCCCCCAAGCCCTGCTCTGAATCACAGAATCATAGAACAACCAGGTTGGAAGAGACCCATCGGATCATCGAGTCCAACCATTCCTATCAAACACTAACCCATGTCCCTCAGGATCTTGTCCACCCATCCCTTAAACACCTCCAGGGAAGGTGAATCAACCACCTCCCTGGGCAGCCTCTGACACTGACCAATGACCCTTTCCATGAAATATTTGTTCCTGAAGTCCAGCCTGACCCTCCCCTGGTGGAGCTTGAGGCCATTCCCTCTTGTCCTGTCCCTTGGGAGAAGAGCCCAGCTCCCTCCTCTCCACAGCCTCCTCTCAGGTAGTTGTAGAGAGTAATGAGGTCTCCTCTCAGCCTCCTCTTCTCCAGGATAAACACCCCCAGCTCTCTCAACCGCTCCTCACAGGGCCTGTTCTCCAGCCCTTTACCTGTGGAGCAGCCTATTTCTTTTTTATAACTTGACATAAGCAGGTAAATCCTCCCCAGATAACACACTTACCACAAGAAGGGAAATGTCGAGCACCTGTCTCCCGAGACCTGAGAGATGTCCCTGTTGGGGAGACAGCAGGTTCGCAAACATCTCCATTTCATAGAATCATAGAACAACCAGGTTGGAAGAGACCCATCGGATCATCGAGTCCAACCATTCCTATCAAACACTAAACCATGTCCCTGAGGACCTTGTCCACCCGTCCCTTAAACACCTCCAGGGAAGGGGAATCAACCACCTCCCTGGGCAGCCTATTCCAATGCCCAATCACCCTTTCCACGAAAAACTTCCTCCTAATCTCCAGCCTAAATCTCCCCTGGTGGAGCTTGAGGCCATTCCCTCTTGTCCTGTCCCCTGTCCCTTGGGAGAAGAGCCCAGCTCCCTCCTCTCTACAACCTCTTTTCAGGGAGTTGCAGAGAGTAAAGAAAGTTGTAGAGATGTCCTGAGTTTGACCCAGAGCCTCTGTATTGGAGCCTTTTACAAGCTCAAGCACTCCCTGTAGCACAGCCCAGTGCTGAGAGACTGACCCGAGCAACATATAAACTGCTCCGAGTGAATTCTGGCCCCAGAGACAGGCGAGAGAAGGTGTGAGCTAAACCCGAGCAGCCTGGGGACTCACACAGCCCATGCTGCAGCAGCATCGGATCATCCAGTCCAACCATTCCCATCAAACACTAACCCATGTCCCTCAGCATCTCGTCCACCCGTCCCTTAAACCCCTCCAGGGAAGGGGACTCAACCCCCTCCCTCTTCCAGTGCCTAGTGACTCTTTCCATGAAATAACTTTTCCTGCTGTCCAGCCTGACCCTCCCCTGGTGGAGCTTGAGGCCGTTCCCTCTCGTCCTGCACTGATCTTCCTCCAGCCAGAGCCCCTTGGTGCTGGATACAGAGACTGCGACGCTGAGCATCAGCGCCAGGACCTGCTGCATCCCCCTGGCAAGAGGGCTCTGCACCCCCAGCCCTTCCCTCGCGCTCCACCAGCGTCTCCCGACCATCAATAGCACTTGGTTAATTAATTTGATGGGAACAGCGGGGACCGCGCTTTGCATCGAGCGAACTTCCCAGAACTTCCAACCTCATCTTCATAATTGGCCTCATAAATTTGAGGGAAGAGAGAGCTCAGCAAAGGCAGAGGAGGGCGGGAGAGGCCCCGGCAGGCGGGAGGGCTGGCGGGCGCGCGAGAAGTGACTCCGGTTGGTGTCCTTATTTAATTTTATTGCACAGATCCATCTTCGCCCGCCCCCTCCCTGCCTGGCCCTCTCGCTCTCTCTTTCGCTCTCCCTGCTGGGTTCACCTAATCATGATAAATTCATATTCATTTCTCTGCCTGCTCCGGGGTGGGAGCAGCTCCCTTACTTTGGCCTGGCCCTGCTGCCATTAGCAAATATTTACTTACCAACACGAAGCACCCGTCTTAGGAGCCGAAGCACCCGTCTTAGTCGCCAAAGCACCCGCTCTGCACCTTTTTCCCAAGGCCCAGCACACTCCCATCCCAAGGACAAGCAGCGTGGATGAGGATGGGAGTCCTCCCTGCATGGTGGGAAGAGCTTCCTAACGCTCAGCGCTGCTCTGGCTTAGAATCATAGAATCATAGAACAACCAGGTTGGAAGAGACCCATCAGATCTTCTAGTCCAACCATTCCTATCAAACACTAAACCAAGTCCCTCAAGACCTCATCCACCCGTCCCTTAAACACCTCCAGGGAAGGGGAATCAACCACCTCCCTGGGCAGCCTATTCCAATGCCCAGTGACCCTTTCTGGGAAAAACTTCCTCCTAATCTCCAGCCTAAATCTCCCCTGGTGGAGCTTGAGGCCATTCCCTCTTGTCCTGTCCCCTGTCCCTTGGGAGAAGAGCCCAGCTCCCTCCTACAACCTTCTTTCAGGTAGTTATAGAGAGTAATGAGGTCTCCCCTCAGCCTCCTCTTCTCCAGGATAAACACCCCCAGCTCTCTCAGTCGCTCCTCATAGGTTCTGTTCTCCAGTCCCTTCACCAGCCTCGTCGCTCTTCTCAGGACTTGCTCCAGAGCCTCAACATCCTTCTTGTGCTGAGGGGCCCATGTCACCCTAAGCTGCTCTGACTATGTTTGGTTGTGCTGCTTCATCTCTTGTCCCTTTGCATCTGCTGGAGCTGCACTCAGAGGAGATTATTCCCCTCCATCCTCGTCCCACTTGGCTGCAACTGGCCACAGGAGGGCCCTCTGTCCCCTCCAAAGCTCCTGGCCAGGGATTTGAGGGGTGGGAGGGGACAGTCTTCAGGCCCCTTCCCTCACAGCATCTCCCCCAGCACCTCCACACCACAGGTACCCACCAGGGCCACCCTCGCTGCCACCTCCCAAGGGGCTGGGGGAGCAGTCCCACTCCTGAACAGCCCCAGCCTCTCCCCAGCCCTCACCCTGCCAAGTAAAAGCAGCACAAAGAGGAGGGCCAGGGCTTTGATGTGCTGCTGCAGTGCTCAATTGGCACCAGGGTGTGATTTTCATCCCTGGAGAGGAGGGTGACAAAGGGGAAGGGAGCAGGGGGCAGCAGTGCTGTATCACCTCCACCTCCAGTGGTGTCACCAGCACATGGCCCTGGTGAGAGCTGAGGCCTCCAGGAACAGCTCGTCTGACAATCGGAGTTGGGAGCAAACCTGTACTCATCACGGGGAACAAGGTGAGCAGCCCTGTACTCCGCTCCCTGCCCCAGCCCAGGCAGAGATAAGCCTGTGCCCATAGCCACTAGCCATAAGGCTACAAGAAAAATCTCTGGGGCTGGTCCTCGGCCTGCTCAGCTCTCCTGGGGAGAGGCCCCCCTGGACCTCTCAGGGCTGACGCCCCTTTGCCTCTAGAGAGCCCAGACCAGCCCTCATTGCCTCTGCCTGCCCACCCACCTCCTCAGTCCCTGTTCTTCTTCAGCATTTCCATCTCCCTTCTGAGTCAACCCTCCTTGCTCTTCAACATGTGCTTCCAGCCTGTTCAGATTCGCTCTGGACAACCAAAGCATTTCTACGCTCCGGACACTGAGCTGTGAGCCAAGCAGGGCAGCAGACATCTCCCACCTCCCCTGCTCTTTGAAGAAATACAGAGAAACTGACAGCAATCCCTTCCTGACTCCACACTTGAAGTAAGAGCTCATCCCAAGGCGCAGAGCTTGGGAACTGTTCCCTTCTCTGGACAGGGCCAGTCCCAGCTCAGCCACGTGGCCGGAGGGATGTCAGGACAGAACCAAATTGAGGGACTTGGTTTAGTGTTTGATAGGAATGGTTGGACTAGAAGATCTGATGGGTCCCTTCCAACCTGGTTGTTCTATGATTCTATGATTCTATGAAATACAGCTCTGCCGTGGGAAAGACAGTGTCCAGCTAATCCCTGCCGTGAGATCCAGAAGCTGTGATCCAACAGCATGAAGGTCTCCACTGCGTCCTCCCTGTCTATACTGGAAACAGGGAAGTGGGTCAAGACATGAGGGTTTCCTGGTCAGCGAGAGCGAAGAGACAACAACAGCTGCAGGGCAGAGAGCAAAAAGAGAGAGATACCAAGGAAAAAGAGAGAAAGGATTTATTTATTACACTTCAAATTTCAAAGTATCAAGACACGTCAGCAGACATTCATTTCCATCCGGTGTTCGGTAGTGAGATTGGGCTGACAATCAACACTGCTTGGGGTCAAGGCCTCCCCAGGAAACACTCCAGCCCCACATCGCACTGACTTTGCAGCAAGAAACTGTGCAAACTCACCAGGTTTATAGGCTTTGAGCCACTCCAGCAGCAAACACACAGCTCGTCACTGCAAAGACAGGGCAGAGGGCAGAGCAGGGGTGTCCAGCTGCCCCGAGACAAGGGAATGGGAATCCTGGGGTCCTGGTACACTGAGCAGCACATCTGTAGGAAGAACCCCTACAGTGCCCACAACACAGACACAGCACTAAAAGCCTCTGGGACATTCATCTCCACCAGCTGAGGTTTCCTGAGAAATAAAACTCACTCCCACGGAGCTGATGAGGCCAGAATGTACATACACACACACACTCAAATTCACACACACACACACTTTCTGATGACTCCATGGCTTCCACACGTGCAAAGGGAAAGCTTTGCTTCACCCAAATTAGAACTAACCGGTCTCCTAGTGTTTCTCTGTGCCTTGCGTGCACCAAACACATCGCTCTGCCAGGTTATGATCAGTGCCATTACATTTAAACCCTTCCTGAGCACAGCTGCCCTGAGCCACAAGAGCCACCCTCTCCTGCATTGAGAGTAAAGTTGCTCCTGGGGCCAGACCAGGGGGATCAGAGTTCTCCGTATTGGAAGATTCTCAGCAAGCAACGGGCTGAGAGGACACAGACACGGCCTGGGGGGTCCCTGTGCCTCCTTCAAGGCTTACCTGGCACCAAGGGAAGCTGGTGGCAGTCACAGGAGCCTGGCCCCAGGCTGAGGGACCCACCAGAGGACACAAGAGCTCAGACGGAGGGAGCACACAGCAGCAGCACGGGGGACCCTTCACAATTCCCGTAGTAGCAACTGGCAACAGTAGTGAAAAGTGGGAAGGCCTGTTCCTGGACCAAGCCAGATCCCTGTTGCCTTCAAACACAGCTCAAGTCAGAGATTTTGAGGTGTCTGTGCTCAGACACAGAGGAAGATGCATCCCCACTTCCCAAGCACTGTCAGGGGATAGATCACAAAGTCCTACAAGTCCAGCTTTCTGAAGCTTCCCTGAGGAGAATAGGACCAGCGTAGCTGATGGGCAGAGCACTCAGTGCGATTCCAGCTCAAGGTCTCTGCTGGACGGAGCAGCAATGCCTGCAGCAGAGCCTCGTGGTTCTGGTGAGACCGAATTCACTGGGGTATGTTCCCCAGTCTGCACTCATCACAGAGCAGCACCGGAGAAACCAGCACCCTGCAGAACAACAGCACAGCAGCAGGCCCAGGGTGCTGGGGACATGGGCAGGTCACCAATCCCGTTCCGAGGGCTCCCGGTAAGGCAGCCCCAGCTGAAGGAAGACATCTCTCTCGGTGGGAGTGGGCAGAACACGACCAGACGTCACCTTGACGCCTCCAGGGCCTCGCACCACGGCCGAGGTGAGGGCGTGCTCCGACAGGCTCATGCCCTTGGTCTTGGCCAGGGCCCGCATGGAGCGGTTGAAGTGAGCCGAGCCCGTGAAGTACAGCAGGGCACAGGCGAACTCGCTGTAAGGCACCACGATGATGTCAAGGCGGCGGTGACGCTGGGCTGGCCCGGGGAGGCAGCACACCCCCAGGTACTTCTTCTGCTCACCGTTGTCCTCCTTGCTCACCAGGTCGTCTGTGAGGAAGCCTGGGGAAAAAAAACAGGCAGAAACTGACACCTCTACCTCGAAATTTGATAGGAATGGTTGGACTAGAAGATCCGATGGGTGCCTTCCAACCTGGTTGTTCTATGATTCTATGAAATCCACACACACAGCAGCTGAGGTGTCGCATAATGTGCTGTGAGATCCCTCATCCTGTGGTTGAGAGAACTGGGGGTGTTTATCCTGGAGAAGAGGAGGCTGAGAGGAGACCTCATTGCTCTCTCCAACTACCTGAAAGGAGGTTGTGGAGAGGAGGGTAATGGCCTCTTCTCCCAAGTGACAAGGGACAGGATGAGAGGGAATGGCCTCAAGCTCCACCAGGGGAGATTCAGGTTGGACATTAGGAAAAAATTTTTCCCAGAAAGGGTGACTGGTCCCTGTCAGAGGCTGCCCAGGGAGGGGGTTGAGTCCCCTTCCCTGGAGGGGTTTAAGGGACGGGTGGATGAGGTGCTGAGGAACAGGGGTTAGAGATTGATGTGAATGGTTGGACTCGATGATCTGGTGGTGTCTTCCAACCTGGTTGTTCTATGATTTTATCATCCCAAGGGCAACCCAGCCTCAGCCCTGACAGCCACACACAGACAGGAGAAACCACGTCAAGCTGCAGCAATGCTCTCTCCTCAGCACTGGATGCACAGAACTGCCCCTGGAGCAGGGCCAAAACTCTTAAGGATTTACAAGATGTCCTGTCCTTGAGGAAAGCAATTGCTTGTCCATCAGTGAAGGCCATTCACCTAATTGCCTCCTCGGCTCGGCCATGTGTGCCCAGGTGGCCAAGAAGGCCAAGGGCATCCTGGCTTGGATCAGAAATGGTGTGAGCAGCAGGGCCAGGGAGGTGATTCTCCCTCTGGACTCAGCACTGGTGAGGCTGCTCCTTGAATCCTGTGTTCAGTTGTGGGCCCCTCAGCACAAGAAGGATGTTGAGGCTCTGGAGAGAGTCCAGAGAAGAGCCACAAAGCTGGTGAAGGGGCTGGAGAACAGGCCCTATGAGGAGCATCTGAGAGAGCTGGGGGTGTTTATCCTGGAGAAGAGGAGGTTGAGAGGAGACCTCATTGCTCTCTACAACTACCTGAAAGGAGGTTGTGGAGAGGAGGGAGCTGGGCTCTTCTCCCAAGGGACAGGGGACAGGACGAGAGGGAATGGCCTCAAGCTCTGCCAGGGGAGACTTAGGCTAGAGATTAGGAGGAAGTTTTTTGTAGAAAGGGTCATTGGGCATTGGAATAGGCTGCCCAGGGAGGTGGTTGATTCCCCTTCCCTGGAGGGGTTTAAGGCACAGGTGGATGAGGTCTTGAGGTACTTGGTTTGGTAGGAATGGTTGGACTAGAAGATCCGATGGGTCCCTTCCAACCTGGTTGTTCTATGATTCTATGATTCTATGCTAAGAACAGCTTCAAGCACCAAGTGCCAGCTCCCAGCCCTCTTACCGCTCTTGTGGAGGCTGTCGATGAGCTTGCTGAACACCCCCCGGTGAGACTGTCCATCTGGGTGCGTGATCAGCACATCCACATCTCCGCACGTGGGCTTCCCCCGACGGTAGGAGCCGCACGCCACACACACGAGCCCAGGCTTCAGGGCCAGGGCAGCTTGTCTGACCTCCAAGAAAAGAGAGAGCAGAGTCTGAGACCAGTCTCTTCATCCCCATCAGGACAGCACGGGATCTCGTGCCAGCCTTGCAGCCTGCCCTGTACCTGCAGGGTCTCCCCACAGAGCAGAGACTCGGCAGACGTGGCAAACTGCCCCACCAAAGAGTCCGGCCTGCTGTCAGGAGCAGGAGAGACAGCCTGGCATCCACTTAGTCCTGCCCAGCAAGCTGCCACATCGTAAAATGATCTACCGCAGTGCTACCAGCAGTCATGAGCTCTGGGGGCACTGACCTGGATTGGGACAGGCAGGAAGATGCAGCAATACTGAGGACACAAAGTACGGCACAACCTTTCAGAGCTTGTGGTTTCTGAGACACTAGGAGAGAAAAGGTTTTTCTGCTCTCCTTTGGGCCAGGAGGAGCGGCTGAGAGAGCTGGGGGGGTTTATCCTGGAGAAGAGGAGGCTGAGGGGAGACCTCACTGCTCTCTACAACTCCCTGAAAGGAGGTTGTGGAGAGGAGGGAGCTGGGCTCTTCTCTCAAGGGACAGGGGACAGGATGAGAGGGAATGGCCTCAAGCTCCACCAGGGGAGGGTCAGGATGGACATTAGGAAAAAGTATTTCATGGGAAGGGTTATTGGGCATTGGAATAGGCTGCCCAGGGAGGTGGTTGATTCACCCTCCCTGGAGGGGTTTAAGGGATGGGTGGACGAGGTACTGAGGGACATGGGTTAGTGATTGATGGGAATGGTTGGACTCGATGATCCGATGCATCTCTTCCAACCTGGTTGTTCTAGGATCCTAGGATTCTAGGAGGGCAAAGCTCACCAGTTCTGCCCACAAAGAGAATCATCAATAAGTTCAACACAAGACAGTCACAGGTCCTGTGGCGGAAGCAGAGCTGGGCTCAAGAAAAGCCTCCATAGCAGGAATTAAGAGAGCAGAAAAAATTGCAAGTGTCCCTTGGAGCCCACTCCTGCCAGAAGCTCTGCCTTTGCGGGAAATCTGGCTTTTATGGTTGGACTCGATGATCCGATGGGTCCCTTCCAACCTGGTTGTTCTATGATTCTATGATTCCCGACCCGGAAAAAAAGCAAATGTCCCAGCATTTTAGACCGAACGGATGCCAACGTGCTGCTGCCAGCAATCGGACACCTCCAGTCTGGACCACAGCTCCCGTTTCCTCTTTTGTGCAGACAGTGCTAATTCTGATGGCTTCATTCATTAAACGCCTAAGAAAGGCTCCCAGGTCCTTGGGCAGGAGTGAAGTATTCTTGGTCTGATTGTGCCAATCACCCTGCTGGCAGCAAATAATTAGGGGCTCAGCGATTCTCGGTGACGAGGCCATCACAGGAGCTGGGGTTCAGGAAGGCAGTGTCCATGCCCACAGCCCCTTGTCACTCTTGGGGATCATCCTTCATTAGCAAGAGATAAACCCATTAACCTTTGCCCCAAAGGTGCTCCAAGAAGCCACAAGTCTTTCTCATGCGGAGCAAGCCCTCCTCTGGTGTCCTTGTCCCCCTTCTGGCTTTAAATGAAGATTTCTAGAAAGCTCCCGGCCCCACCCGAGAGCCTAAAAGCTCCTCAGATCTCGCTGTGACAGGCAGCACAGACAGCGACTAATCCCTCATTCTCTCCCCTGGGCCTGGATCAGAGGTGTGTTGATGTGTATGGAGGGGAAGGCGGTAATCCCATCAAGATAACAATAGAGCCACCCCCACGAGTCAGCTCCTCCAACCAGCCTGCCTGGGAAAGGGACCACTCACCACCAAAAGGGGTAATCCGGCACACGGGGACTGACACCTCAGCAGGAGCCTGGAGGGGCTGTATTCTTCGTGGCCAGGCCCTGTGGCCGAGTGACAGGGTCACGCTGGCTGCTGCTTCCATGGTGATCAGACAGCACAGGGGTAGCAATGACGCCCTGTTCCCCCAAGCTCTCCGCTCTGCTCGCATTAGGGTACACTGGCTTAGCACCCCATAACCCTGGAGTGTTGGTGTGTTCTAGAGAAGCAGCAGCCATCTCAAACCTGCATTCCCTTTGCTCCAGCAGGGATACCTTATGAGGAACGGCTGAGAGAGCTGGGGGGGTTTAGCCTGGAGAAGAGGAGGTTGAGACGAGACCTCATTACTCTCTCCAACTACCTGAAAGGAGGTTGTGGCGAGGAGGGAGCTGGGCTCTTCTCCCAAGGGACAGGCCGAGAGGGAATGGCCTCAAGCTCCACCAGGGGAGATTTAGGCTGGAGATTAGGAGGAAGTTTTTCACGGAAAGGGTCATTGGGCATTGGAATAGGCTGCCCAGGGATGTGGTTGATTCCCCTTCCCTGGAGGAGTTTAAGGCACAGGTAGATGAGGTGCTGAGGGACATGGTTTAGTGTTTGATGGGAATGGTTGGACTAGAAGATCCGATGGGCCTCTTCCAACCTGGTGATTCTATGATTCTATGATACCTGCGCTCTGTACTCCCACTGACAACCAGATCACAGGGTGCCCACGGCTTCCTTCAGAGAAGCAGCACCAGGGAGACAGCTCAGGGGCCTCAGTTGAAAGCAAACATCTCAGAGGAGACGAGAGGTAGAAAAGAGGAGCTGAGAACCTGCTCACACCACCATGTGATATAGAATCATAGAATCATAGAATCATCGAGTCCAACCATTCCTATCAAACACTAAACCATGTCCCTCAGGACCTCATCTACCTGTGCCTTAAACTCCTCCAGGGAAGGGGAATCAACCCCCTCCCTGGGCAGCCTATTCCAATGCCCAATGACCCTCTGTGTGAAAAACTTCCTCCTAATCTCCAGCCTAAATCTTCCCTGGTGGAGCTTTAGGCCATTCCCTCTTGTCCTGTCCCCTGTCACTATATGCAGCCTGTTTCAAAGCAGCAGGCAGAACCGATAGCTGTGTGGCCCACTCCTCCTTGCCAAGCACTCAAACTGAACCTTCCTACGTGGCAAAGCAGATGCCTTGCACGCTCACACCCAGAAAGGGTCCCCCAAGCGCCGACACTCATCAGAGCAGAGGCTGAATTGCTCAGCACAACAGCAAGGGACACATCACGCACCCTCTGGTCTGGTCCCAGCAAGTACTCCCCTCTGAAGGCCCAGGGTTGAGCTACTCACGGTCTGTTCTATTTCCGCAGCTTCCTCCCGAGGCATGCGCTCCAGGAAATCCGTGTAGTGCTTCAGCCCCACAGCTTGCTGGCTGGTGAGAGTCGCCTTGGTGCGGATATCATCCAGTGTCCGGAAACCCTAGCGCAGACCACGCAAGGATAGTCATAGAATCATAGAACAACCAGGCTGGAAGGGACCCATTGGATCTTCTAGTCCAACCATTCCTATCAAACACTAAACCATGTCCCTCAAGACCTCATCCACCCGTCCCTTAAACACCTCCAGGGAAGGGGAATCAACCACCTCCCTGGGCAGCCTATTCCAATGCCCAATGACCCTCTGCGTGAAAAACTTCCTCCTAATCTCTAGCCTAAATCTCCCCTGGTGGAGCTTGAGGCCATTCCCTCTTGTCCTGTCCCCTGTCCCTTGGGAGAAGAGCCCAGCTCCCTCCTCTCTACAACCTCCTTTCAGGTAGTTGTAGAGAGTAATGAGGTCTCCCCTCAGCCTCCTCTTCTCCAGGATAAACACCCCCAGCTCTCTCACACGCTCCTCATAGGGCCTGTTCTCCAGCCCCTTCACCAGCTTCTTGGCTCTTCTCTGGACTCGCTCCAGAGCCTCAACATCCTTCTTGTGGTGAGAAGCCCACAACTGAACGCAGGACTCAAGGAGCAGCCTCACCAGGACACATCTGTGTCCTCTACCCCTCACCCAAACTCAAGTGTCAGCCGGGTGCACTACTAACTCCCCAAACACACTCACAACGGGACCCAGCCTCACAGCTCCTCCTGTGAAATCAGACTCAAACCCCATCCGTGAATACGGAAAACTGGAAGCAATTTGTGAAAGTACTTGTCCTGCACTCAGCAGCAGACTTAAACCCCAGCCTGAGAACCTCTTCTAAGAGACACTAAACTTACCTGTTGGTACCACATCTGAGCCGTCTTGACTCCTGCGCCCCAGATGTTGGAAAAGAGCTCCAGCACAGGCACACTCTCGCCGATGTGATCCAGCTTGCGCAGGTGCCCACTCTCCAAGATCTCCAGGATCTTCTCTGCCATCCGCTTCCCGATTCCAGGGATTTTACAGGCTTCCTAGAAAGAAACCAGAGCCTCTACTAGAAAAGAAAAGGTCACAGACAAGTCGGGGAGTTGCTACACGCTCAGACTACATGATTAGCCATTTGACCAGTGACTGGTAAGTTACAGGACTAGTTCTGAATGGCTGGACTGTCACAGTCAATCAGACCCAGATCCTGGCAATTGCTCATGCTTAAGAGAAAGGTGACGATGTCCCTGCATTGAGCCTGAAGATGACATTTTTTCCGTGAAGTTTTTCACGGAAAGGGTCATTGGGAACTGGAATAGGCTACCCAGGGAGGTGGTTGATTCCCCTTCCCTGGAGGTGTTTAAGGGACAGGTGGATGAGGTGCTGAGGGACATGGGTTAGTGTTTGATAGGAATGGTTGGACTCGATGATCCGATGGGTCTCTTCCAACCTGGTGATTCTATGATTCTATGACATTAATCTCATGAGTTGCTTAGATCTGACCCTAAAAGGCTCAGACCCCACTTTGCTGATCTGAAAACAGTGCAGGTGGGCAACGAATCCAACTTGCACTTGCTATACCACTTCCATAAAAATCATCACAGAGGATCAAATTCCCAGGGATTGATGATAAGCTGTTCCCTGCACAGAAAGAGAAAGGGATCTGGCTCATAACAGCTCAGATGCTTGCTGGGTCTATCACCTTCCTCCACTGCCCTGGGGAGGAGTTTTACCTGGTAGGAGGTGACTGGTTTGTGGTAGCTCTTGAGTGCGTTGATAGCTTTGGAGTAGCCCAGAGCTCTCCACTTGTCTCCCTGGACAGAATAGGCCTTTGCCAGCACTTCCAGCTTCTCTGTGATGCACTGGTTGTGATTCTCCCTCTTGCTGTTGGAGGAATGGGCACAAACCCACTTGCCAGCAGGCTGAGCCACTGCGGAAGAGCTAACACCGGTCTCCTCCGATGGTTTCACAGGGTAGCGGCCAGAAATCAGTGCTTCCAGGTCTTCCCGGGTGACACTAGCATCTTCTCCTTCACTGTCTTCATCATCAGAAGCTTTCTGTAAAGAGAGGTAGAAAAGAACCATCGAATCATAGAATCACCAGGTTGGAAGAGACCCACCGGATCATCGAGTCCAACCATTCCTATCAAAAAACCCATCAGTGGTGCTCACTTCATAAAAAATAGAGCTGCTGTAATGGGCATTAGAAACTGAATTGCTCTCTATGATTAAAACAAATACCTCATTCTAGTGCCCTGGGAGGAGAGGTGAAGGCAGTGGGTTTGTCATGGCCTATGGGGGCAGCTGAACACGCTTGCTAGCAGCACTGGAGTGGCTGCATTACCACTTTTCTTTTGGACATGATCTTCTAATCCTCTGTCTAAATAAATGAAAGTTGTCTGAACTGTGTAGATATTGGAGGAGTATTGGGTCGGGAATGTCTAATACCTGTAATGTCTCTCATAGAATCATAGAATCACCAGGTTGGAAGAGACCCATCGGATCATCGAGTCCAACCATTCCTATCAAACACTAAACCAAGTCCCTCAGGACCTTGTCCACTCATGCCTTAAACACCTCCAGGGAAGGTGAATCAACCCCCTCCCTGGGCAGCCTATTCCAATGCCCAATGACCCTCTGCGTGAAAAACTTCCTCCTCATCTCCAGCCTAAATCTCCCCTGGTGGAGCTTGAGGCCATTCCCTCTTGTCCTGTCCCCTGTCTCTTGGGAGAATGATGACACGGAGCCTGCTAAGAAACCTCGGAGATCTCCTCAACCCAAACCATTCAACGGTTCCGTGACCTCTACACTCACTTTGACAACCCCGGAGGTCCCCCCGACCCTGTCCCCTGTGCCCCTCATTAAAGTATCTGTTGCTGCTCATGTAGCTTCCAGCCAGTAGAAATGTAGTATCAAACTCTTCCTAATGAATTTGGTGTTAACTGTTAAAATTTATTCCTTTAAAGTAAAACGTGAATGATTCAAGATGGTCCAACTGGTTAAAAAAAAAAAAAAAACTAAAAATCATGTGGCCTCGAACCAAGGCTTCTGACGGCTTTTTTGGGGTCATAGAATCCTAGAACAACCAGGTTGGAAGGGACCCATTGGATCTTCTAGTCCAACCATTCCTATCTAAGCAGCCATGCAAGAGTAAGCACACATCTCACACATGTGCCCCTGGCACAGGCTGCTCCCGAGAGTAAGAAGCCAGAGCACCAATCAACTTCCAGGGCAGGTAATACTCAAACTACCATCTCTGGAAACTGTTATACACACACCATGGCTGTTCGTGCCTCAAGCTATACTACATGCACCCCTTGAAGCTACCTTCCCTGGTAGGGGATTGATTCCCCTTCCCTGGAGGTGTTTAAGGGACGGGTGGATGAGGTCTTGAGGGACTTGGTTTAGTGTTTGATAGGAATGGTTGGACTAGAAGACCCGATGGGTCCCTTCCAACCTGGTTGTTCTATGATCCTATGATTCTGTGATTCTACACCTCACAAAGCACAGGAGGCTGAAGACTGTAGTCTACCTGTGATCCAAGCAGACACATAGAATCATAGAACAATGAGGTTGGAAGAGACCCACCGGATCATCGAGTCCAACCATTCCTATCAAACACTAATCACATACCTCCTACAGCCAAGAACTAACTGAGGTGAGACACTGGTTAAAAAAGCACCTGTTGCCAGCAGCACCGTGTGGCGATGCTGAAACCCTCAGTTGGGTGAAATCCTGAGCTCTTGCTCCCACTGGGAAACTTTGCGCAGGTCTGGTGGCCGCACAGGCACATCTCTCACATTCAGACTCTCTCTTCCACCCCACGATGCAGATCCCGGGAGATACGCACTGAACTCTGTTTTCAGTTACAGACACGAAATCTTAAGAGGGTAGTAAATTACAACACCACACACCACCACCCCCATTTTCCCCATGGCTATCTGCAAGAGAAAAAGGGGAGGAAGGAATGACACAAAGGACTCCACATTCCTCAGTGACAGAAGAAAGAAGCAATGTATACATTTGCTGATACCCTCAGCATTAGGATGCCTCTGTGTGGACTTAAGAAACAATGAGCCTTCGCTTCAGGTGTCGAACAAAAGGGGATGGAAGTGGGAAGCTGCACAGAAGCTTTGTAGACTGCTTTGCTCACTGGTGTCCCCCTCTCTCACGATGGATAAACACAGGAATCCAAGACTTCTGGATGATGGAAGTAACCCTGAGTGGGCTATTTAGGACCAGTCTAACTATTACATGCTCTCTCCTGATGGATAAACACAGGAATCCAAGACCTCTGGATGATGGAAGTAACCCTGAGTGGGCTATTTAGGACCAGTCTAACTATTACATGCTCTCTCCTGATGGATAAACACAGGAATCCAAGACCTCTGGATGATGGAAGTAACCCTGAGTGGGCTATTTAGGACCAGTCTAACTATTACATGCTCTCTCCCGATGGATAAACACAGGAATCCAAGACTTCTGGATGATGGAAGTAACCCTGAGTCGGCTATTTAGGACCAGTCTAACTATTATATGCTCTCTCCTGATGTATAAACACAGAAATCCAAGACCTCTGGATCATGGAAGTAACCCTGAGTGGGCTATTTAGGACCAGTCTAACTATTACATGCAGCACATAAGTCCTGTTAGGAGCTTCTACAGAGCATCTAAGTCAGAGCCATACCCTTCCAACCTCTGGTTCTGCTGGCTAAGGAGGTCTGGAAGCAATTCCTGCAAGAAACAGAACTGAAGCCTTTAGGCAGAAGAAGCAGGATATTTCCCTTTTTGTAATCTTATTTTATAACTCTGAAAACTGGGTCAGACCGAGGACTTGATAGACTAAAGCAGTTTTATTAGCCTTGAAATGCAACTCCCTTAAGATGCCGTTCCCCCTAAGGGCAGCAAAGCCTCAGAGTGTTCAGACTGGTTAGTAAGCCCCTTAAAAGCATTTAAGAGGCATAATATGTAAGCACAAGGCAAACAACTCTGCAGCTGGAGCAGGCACTTCCCATTCTCTCGGCCAGCTGAGGGGAGACCTCATTGCTCTCTGCAACTCCCTGAGAGGAGGTTGTGGAGAGGAAGGAGCTGGGCTCTTCTCCCAAGGGACAGGGGACAGGACAAGAGGGAATGGTCTCAAGCTCCACCAGGGGAGGGTCAGGCTGGACATTAGGAAAAAAAGTTTTCACAGAAAGGGTCATTGGGCAGTGGCAGAGGCTGCCCAGGGAGGTGGTTGATTCACCTTCCCTGGAGGGGTTTAAGTGACGGGTGGACGAGGTGCTGAGGGACATGGGTTAGTGTTTGATAGGAATGGTTGGACTCAATGATCCGATGGGTCTCTTCCAACCTGGTGATTCTATGATTCTATGAAATGTTCTGATGGGGATAGGAATTTAACAGGTGTATTTTCCACTTTGAACACCTAAACAGGACGAAGAAGCAGTAGCAATGCTCACAGCCTAAGTGGGCCAGCAGCAACCCCAAGAAAAATCTAAACGCCTTCCCTTTCCTGAGAAAATCTTTCATTGTATCCCTGCAGGGATGTTCTTAGCCAGGAGCAGCTGCACACAGGAGCTGCTCACAAGGAGAAGGGCCTGCGCAGGAAGCCTCACCTCAGCCAGCTGCTGCCATCCCAGGGTGCCCAGGCCTCCTCGCGAGGAATCCCCAGCTTGTGCTTCGGTGTTTGGTTTCACTGTTCCCTCATCTGCTGTGACATGAATCTCTTCACTGCCCAGGACCTGCTCCTGCGGCTCCTTCTGCAGTTCTCCATCCTCCAGGTACCTGCCATGGATCAGAAGCCTTAGCACAGGTGAAGGACAACTTCTCATGCCTCTCATCTAAACACGAGAAGTTTAAGAAATCCTTCTGCAGGTTTTGGGATAAAGCAAACAACCCATATAAATTGTAATTTTTCAGATCACAGATTAGCTACTCTGGTTTTGCTTCAATTCCCCAATTTCCATCCACCTCACTGACTTGCAGCTTCCACTCCGATCTGCCTCACTCGTAAGACTCTCTTGCCAAAACCTTTTGATCCTAACCTGCAGCTGCCAACTGCTCCATTTCTTATTTCCTCTGGTGCCTAGTGGACAATTCTCTCCCTACTTCTCATCTGCAGCAAGTAAGAAACAGCATTCAATCATCAGCATTATGAAAAGAAATCTCCTTGTTATCACCGATGGATTGGGAAGAGGTGCCTTTAGCACCTGTAGCAGGTGACAGGACCTTGTTTAGCACTTCTGGGCCCTGTTCCGTGTTTTGCTACCTCACTGGGTGGCAACTGGTCTCAAAGCCACTAAATTTCACAGTCTGTATGGGGAAGAGTGACTTTGAGTAGTGCCCACAGGAGATGCAAGGAGTTGCAGTCCGAGATTTTGAGCTGAGGTCAGATTTTAGTGCTGTTCAGAAATGGTGTGACCAGCAGGGCCAGGGAGGTGATTCTCCCTCTGGACTCAGCACTGGGGAGGCCGCTCCTTGAATCCTGTGTTCAGTTGTGGGCCCCTCAGCACAAGAAGGATGTTGAGGCTCTGGAGCAAGTCCAGAGAAGAGCCACGAAGCTGGTGAAGGGGCTGGAGAACAGAACCTATGAGGAGCGGCTGAGAGAGCTGGGGGTGTTTATCCTGGAGAAGAGGAGGCTGAGAGGAGACCTCATTACTCTCTACAACTACCTGAAAGGAGGTTGTAGAGAGGAGGGAGCTGGGCTCTTCTCCCAAGGGACAGGGGACAGGACAAGAGGGAATGGCCTCAAGTTCCACCAGGGGAGATTTAGGCTGGAGATTAGGAGGAAGTTTTTCACAGAAAGGGTCATTGGGCATTGGAATAGGCTGCCCAGGGAGGTGGTTGATTCCCCTTCCCTGGAGGTGTTTAAGGGACGGGTGGATGAGGTCTTGAGGGACTTGGTTTAGTGTTTGATAGGAACGGTTGGACTAGAAGAGCCGATGGGTCCCTTCCAACCTGGTTGTTCTGTGATTCTGTGATTTAGGAGGGATGACAGTGTGGCCTTTGCGTACCTGCGAGGGACAGAAACCCCATAGCCAGCAGTGCTGAGCAGCTTCTGGTCTCTAATGCAAGCACTCAGCCAGGATGCCTTCACCAGCTGCAGCCCTGAGGGCAGCTTGGTTAACTTAAGCAGTCGAAAGGCCCGATCGCAGTCCATGTCTTCGGCCACGATGATGTGCGTCACCTCTGTGGAGAGTTGGCTCTCTACAACTCCTCCATTCTGGACAATCTGCTTGTGGAAGATCTCCGCCCTGGCTTGGCCGATGCCAGCCTGCAACACGTAGGCGGTGACCGGTCTCAGCCACCCTGCTGAGGAAAACACGGGGGCAGCAGCTCAGTGACAGGAGAAACAGAGCCCCAGACCAGCACATCGCACACAGGGCTTGATGGCACCAACAGTCTTTGAGGGGCAGGATCACAGAATCATTTAGGTTGGAAAAGGCCTTTAAGATCATTGAGATGACCTGTGATCCAACGGGTCCCTTCCAACCTGGTTGTTCTATGATTCTATGATTCTAAGTCCACCACTAAATGATGTCCTTAAGCACTACACCGACACATCAGAAACAGGGTGTGACCAGCAGGGCCAGGGAGGTTCTTCTCCCTCTGTGCTCAGCACTGGGGAGGCTGCTCCTTGAATCCTGTGTTCAGTTGTGGGCCCCTCAGCACAAGAAGGATGTTGAGGCTCTAGAGCAAGTCCTGAGAAGAGCAACAAAGCTGAGGAAGGGGCTGGAGAAGAGGAGCGGCTGAGAGAGCTGGGGGGGTTTATCCTGGAGAAGAGGAGGCTGAGGGGAGATCTCATTGCTCTCTACAACTACCTGAGAGGAGGTTGTGGAGAGGAGAGAGCTGGGCTCTTCTCCCAAGGGACAGGGGACAGGACGAGAGGGCATGGCCTCAAGCTCCACCAGGGGAGATTTAGGCTAGAGATTAGGAGGAAGTTTTTCACGGAAAGGGTCATTGGGCAGTGTCAGAGGCTGCCCAGGGAGGGAGTTGAGTCACCTTCCCTGGAGGGGTTTCAGGTGCAGGTGGATGAGGTGCTGAGGGACATGGGTTAGAGATTGATGGGAATGGTTGGACTCAATGATTTGATGGGTCTCTTCCAACCTGATTGTTCTGTGATCTTTTAAACAGAATCATAGACTCATAGAACAACCAGGTTGGAAGAGACCCACCAGATCATCGAGTCCAACCATTCCTATCAAACACTAAACCATGTCCTTCAGGACCTCATCTACCCGTCCCTTAAACAACTCCAGGGATGGTGACAACTGCTCCCCTAAGCAGCCTGATAACCGCGTCTGTGAAACAGTATTTCCCAATATCCAGTCTAAACCTCCCCTGGCACCTGTGGGATGTATCACACTGAGCCAGCTGTGCTCTCCACAGAAAACACACTCAGGCCTGAAAAAGCTTTTGAGGGAACAGCACTTCTAGTTCACAAACTGGGGTAGGAGTGTTATATTCTATATCACGGGCACACAGGGCTTACCCTCTGGTGTCTCTGTTCCTTCCTCTTTTGGGATCTTCGGGGGGAGGCTTTTCCCCGAGTCATCCCTCACCTTCTTCCTCTTGGGAAAGGCTTTGACGATCCCTCGTGGCTCCATAGGCATGTTGGGAAGTTGATCTGCAACTGCCAACGAGAAAAGTTGCTTAGGACAGTTACACAATCCCAACAGCTTAAGATTCACCCATGCTGCTCCTTATCTGTGTTGCAGCTCTTTTTTTGTCGTTGCCTTCCAAAAGTGCTTGCCCCAAGGGAGGCATCTGGAAACAAGAACTGCAGCCCAGAAGGTCAGAAAAATCAAAGTAGGAAACCACCAAAAACCACTTAAGACCCTGCTTGAATACCTTAGAAACCACCGAAGTCGAGTTGTTATAACAGAAAGCATTCAACTTCGGAGCTCGTTCCTGCTCAACCAACAGGAACGATTTTATTTCCCAGATGTTTCTTGAGCACATTGCCAAGAGAGAAACGCCTCTCCTGCCAGAGCTGGATCCCCATCACTGCTGAGAAGAGATAAAGTAGCTGATTGACACCAAGCGTCTTGTGCAGCCACAAGAAGAAACACCCCCTACTCCTCCCCGACCCAGCTTCAGCTGGAAATAGCAAATTAGTAAAGAGTAATGAACCAAGGGCAATATGGGTACAGACGTAGCTTTATCATCACCTTGCAAGAGTGAACCTTGGACCTTTAACTACCAGGAAGCTTGGTTCTCCGTAGTCCACACAAACCCCTGAATCACTGTAATATCCCAACAGCCCCTTCCACCCGGCTGCAGCGTCAAGGCAGCACCAGCTTGGTCTCCCCTGGGTGCAGCACTTCGTGTTTTCCTCAGAGACTCCTCACAGACAAACCAGCACAACCTTCCTGCTTTAAGCCTACAAGAGCTAAACCCCCTCAGCACAAGAAGGATGTTGAGGCTCTGGAGTGAGTCCAGAGAAGAGCAACGAGGCTGGGGAAGGGGCTGGAGAACACGCCTTATGAGGAATGGCTGAGAGAGCTGGGGGTGTTTATCCTGGAGAAGAGGAGGCTGAGGGGAGACCTCATTGCTCTCTACAACTCCCTGAGAGGAGGTTGAGGAGAGGAGGGAGCTGGGCTCTTCTCCCAAGGGACAGGGGACAGGACGAGAGGGAATGGCCTCAAGCTCCACCAGGTCCCTGCTGGCCACACATTATCCCTACGGTCACCTTCCTCACACAAGCATTAAACACAACCCTCTAGAAGACCAAGTTCCTGCCTCTGCAAGGAAGAGTTTGGCTTTGGGGAGAAGAAACCCTGCTGCTTGCCTAACCACAGAATCATAGAACAACCAGGTTGGAAGAGACCCACTGGATCATTGAGTCCAACCATTCCCACCAATCTCTAACCCATGTCCCTCAGCACCTCATCCACCTTAAACCCCTCCAGGGAAGGTGACTCAACCCCCTCCCTGGGCAGCTTATTCCAATGCCCAATGACCCTCTGTGTGAAAAACTTCCTCCTAATCTCCAGCCTAAATCTCCCCTGGCGGAGCTTGAGGCCATTCCCTCTCGTCCTGTCCCTTGGGAGAAGAGCCCAGCTCCCTCCTCTCCACAACCTCCTTTCAGGGAGTATAGAGGGCAATGAGGTCTCCCCTCAGCCTCCTCTTCTCCAGGCTGAACAACGTCCATCTTCACTGAAAAGCTTGTTTTCAGTACATTTTAACCAAGAAACGCCCTCTGAAAACACTAATGTTTGCTATTAGACAAAGAAAAAAAGCACAACAAAGCTTCTAGATGCCTGAGTCCTGCCCAAGGCTTGGAAGAGAGTTTTCCAAGTGGGGGTTTAACTCATCCAAGACAAGGCACATCCTGATTATAATACCGAGATTATAATGCCCACGGGCCCACAGCCCCAGGGAGGGGAGATCCCCGTGGGAGGAAGGGGGAGAAACAGGGAGGAAAGGGGAAGGAATGGGAAAGGAGGCGGAACGGGGAGGAAGGGGAAAGAAGGGGGACATAGCGGAAGGAAAGGGGAAAAACGTGGAGAAATGGAGGCGAAAGGGGGTGGAGAAAGGGGAAGGAGTGGGAGAAAAGGGGAGAAAGAAGAAGGAAAGGTGGGGGAGAAAAAAAAAAAGGTGGGAAAGGGTGAGGAAGGGGAAGAAGAGAGAAGAAGGGAAGGGGGAGTGCGGCGGAGCCCCAGCGCTCACCTCGGGGAGGGGCAGCCCGGGGCCGTGGCCGGGGTGCGCTTCCGGAGGCGACCGGAAGTGCGGCGGTTGCCGTGGTGACCGGTGCGCGGCCGTCATGGCGGTGCCGGGCTGGCTGGAGAGGCTGCGGGCCGCCAGCAAGACGGCGCTGGTGCAGGACGGTAACCGCCACCGGCACCGCCCTCAGGCCGGGACAGAGCCCTGGGCAGGGGGACAGGGCCACACAGACAGGGACAAGGCTTTAGGCGGTGGGACAAGGCCTTAGGTGGGAGAACAGGGCCATAGAGCCAGGGACAGGGATCCAGGCGGGGGGACAAGGCCCCGAGTGGGGAACAGGGCCATATATCCAGGGACAGGGATCCAGGCGGGGGGACAGAGCCATCAGAAATGGTGTGACCAGCAGGGCCAGGGAGGTGACTCTCCCTCTGGACTCAGCACTGGGGAGGCCGCTCCTTGAATCCTGTGTTCAGTTGTGGGCCCCTCAGCACAAGAAGGATGTTGAGGCTCTGGAGAGAGTCCAGAGAAGAGCCACGAAGCTGGTGAAGGGGCTGGAGAACAGGACCTATGAGGAGCGGCTGAGAGAGCTGGGGGTGTTTATCCTGGAGAAGAGGAGGCTGAGAGGAGACCTCATTACTCTCTCCAACTCCCTGAAAGGAGGTTGTAGAGAGGAGGGAGCTGGGCTCTTCTCCCAAGGGACAGGGGACAGGAGAAGAGGGAATGGCCTCAAGCTCCACCAGGGGAGATTTAGGCTGGAGATTAGGAGGAAGTTTTTCACACGGAGGGTCATTGGGCACTGGAACAGGCTGCCCAGGGAGGTGGTTGATTCCCCTTCCCTGGAGGTGTTTAAGGGACGGGTGGATGAGGTGCTGAGGGACATGGGTTAGTGTTTGATAGGAATGGTTGGACTCAATGATCCGATGGGTCTCTTCCAACCTGGTTGTTCTATGATTCTATATCCAGGGATAGGGCCCCGGTCAGGGGAACAGGGCCATACACCCAGGGCCAGCTGCATTTCCATTTGCCCTCACCCCCTGCTCTGCCTCTAGGGAAGCGGAAGATCCACTACTTGTTCGAGGATGGGAAGGAGATGGCTGAAGAGTACGAGGTGAAGACTGGGCAGTTAGTGAGTAAGTGATGCTCTCCGTTGGCCCCCGGCAGACGTGAGTCAGGGGGGAACCGCGGTGCACGTGGCAGGGATGGGGTGTGGGGAGGGACCTTGTGGGAAGAGAGGAATCACACCTAAATCTTATGGGAGAGGAGAACACCTCTGGATGTATTTTGTAGGCATGGTTCACTTTGAGCCCTGGGCTTTCAGGCAGCTGTGGCATCAACAGGCCTTGCTCTAGCTTAGGATCTCTTCTGTGGCATCAACAGGCCTTGCTTTAGCTCAGGATCTTTCCTGTGGCATCAACAGGCCTTGCTCGAGCTCAGGATCAATCCTGTGGCATCAACAGGCCTTGCTCGAGCTCAGGATCAATCCTGTGGCATCAACAGGCCTTGCTCTAGCTCAGGATCAATCCTGTGGCATCAACAGGCCTTGCTTTAGCTCAGGATCAATCCTGTGGCATCAACAGGCCTTGCTTTAGCTCAGGATCAATCCTGTGGCATCAACAGGCCTTGCTCTAGCTCAGGATCTCTCCCAGGCAGTTCTTCGGTCACAGAAGAATCTTCTTGGACAGATGAAGTGGGATTGCAGCCATTCAGGCTCTGAGCCCGTACCACACGCCAGGGTGAAATGTGCTTTTTGGTGGCTTCCGCAACCGCAAACAAACAAAATGTTGGTTATGGCTCTTGTCCAAAGCCACACCAGCTGCCGTGTGGCACCTGCTGCGGCCCCACTGCGGCTTCAGCACCAGTTAGCAAAAGAGAGAGGCACTCGGGACAGAATTTCTGACTTTGGGAACCTGTTAGCAGATCTACTCCCACCAAAGTGGAAAGGACTGGAATTAAGATTATCTGTCTTCATGTCCTCTCATTGCGCTGGGAAGCTTTGGCTGTCGTTTGCTAGACTGGATCTTGGAGACCAGAAAAATGAAACCTCTTCTCCCATCCACAGGCAGAAAGTGGCGAGAGAAAAACACCCTCGGGGGCGCTGGCAACTGGCAGGTTGAAGTGGGAGAGCCAAGTTTGCCGCTCCTGGGAGCACTGGAGTCGGATCTCATAAAGGAAAGCAGCTCCAACGTATGTAAGGGTCTGCAGGCACAACTGCACTTCAAACTCCCTGTCCATGTGCTTACAGCAGCAGTTGGGAGACTGCAGATCACTCACAGCCCAAGAAACAGCCTTAAGCTGTTTCAAATGGCAAAGGTGTAGGGCTGGGTAGAAAAAGGGCACTGGAGGTGTTTAAGGCACAGGTAGATGAGGTCCTTAGGGACGTGGTTTAGTGTTTGATAGGAATGGTTGGACTCGATGATCTGATGGGTCCCTTCCAACCTGGTTGTTCTATGATTCTATGATTAGGTCTCTTGGGGTGTTCAAGAGATCTGTAGTTCCGCTGAGTAGAGAAACTGTATGTCTACTATTCAACTACTATTCTTCTTTCAAAAGAACAGTCTGAAAGGGAAGGCAGTGCTGGGATAAGTCTGGATGGAAAGTGGAGGCAATGACATGCAGAGCTACAGACTGGGAGAAGTCTGTCTAGAAAGCTACCTGTAGGAGAAGGACCTGGGGGTGTTGGTTGACAGTGACTGACCATGAGCCAGCAGTGTGCCCAGGGGGCCAAGAAGGCCAAGGGCATCCTGGCTGGGATCAGAAATGGTGTGACCAGCAGGGCCAGGGAGGTGATTCTCCCTCTGGACTCAGCACTGGTGAGGTCGCTCCTTGAATCCTGTGTTCAGTTCTGGGCCCCTCAGCACAAGAAGGATGTTGAGGCTCTGGAGCGAGTCCAGAGAAGAGCCACGAAGCTGGTGAAGGGGCTGGAGAAGAAGAGGAGCAGCCGAGAGAGCTGGGGGTGTTTATCCTGGAGAAGAGGAGGCTGAGGGGAGACCTCATTGCTCTCTACAACTCCATGAGAGGAGGTTATGGAGAGGAGAGAGCTGGGCAATTCTCCCAAGGGACAGGGACAGGACAAGAGGGAATGGCCTGAAGCTCCACCAGGGGAGGGTCAGGCTGGACATTAGGAAAAAATTTTTCACGGAAAGGGTCATTGGGCAGTGGCAGAGGCTGCCCAGGGAGGGGATTGATTCCCCTTCCCTGGAGGTGTTTAAGGGACGGGTGAATGAGGTCCTGAGGGACATGGGTTAGTGTTTGATGGGAATGGTTGGACTCGATGATCCGGTGGGTCTCTTCCAACCTGGTTGTTCTATGATTCTGTGACAGTGAGAGGCTGACACAGGCAGTACACAAGCAGGATGCTTCCTTGCAGCACTGCCCGTCTTATTTTCACATCCCACGAGCTTAGGGGACAGAGATTTCAGTCTCTCACCATCTTTTTTATGGACACAATCACAGCCCTGCACAGCAAACTGGGGACAGGAGGTGGGACAGGAAGGAGGGGACAGGGAGGAGAGGAGACAGCCGGAAGGGCCTTGCTAAAGGTACTTAGAATCATAGAATCATAGAACAACCAGGTTGGAAGGGACCCATGAGATCATCTAGTCCAACCATTCCTATCAAAATTGTTTGCTGTAGCCTGTCTTCATGAGGAAGGACACGCTAACCAGCTTCCAGTGGCGAATCCGTAACCTGCCCTACCCCAAGGAGGTCTACAGCGTCTCTGTGGAGAAGGAGCAGCGCTGCTGTGTCGTCCGCACCACCAACAAGAAGTCAGTAAGGGCAGCTCTGCCGGCACCGGCCGTGCCTGGGGGGAATGGCACAGGGGGGGCTGTCCTCTCCTGCCATCTGTCCGTAGCGTGCAAGGGTTGAGGAGCCACACCTCGTGACTGTCTCTTTTCCATCTACATCTTTCCATCTATATTGGCCCCAGATATGTTTATAGCAGATCCCTTCAAGCTCTGCTCTGGCCTTCACAAACTTCCCTTTCCAGCAGCATCAGGGCCAGGGAGGTGATTCTCCCTCTGGACTCAGCACTGGTGAGGCCACTCCTTGAATCCTGTGTTCAGTTGTGGGCCCCTCAGCACAAGAAGGATGTTGAGGCTCTGGAGAGAGTCCAGAGAAGAGCAACGAAGCTGGGGAAGGGGCTGGAGAACAGGCCCTATGAGGAGCGGCTGAGAGAGCTGGGGTTGTTTATCCTGGAGAAGAGGAGGCTGAGAGGAGACCTCATTGCTCTCTGCAACTACCTGAAAGGAGGTTGTGGAGAGGAGGGAGCTGGGCTCTTCTCCCAAGGGACAGGGGACAGGACGAGAGGGAATGGCCTCAAGCTCCACCAGGGGAGGTTTAGGCTGGAGATTAGGAGGAAGTTTTTCACAGAAAGGGTCATTGGGCATTGGAATAGGCTGCCCAGGGAGGTGGTTCATTCACCTTCCCTGGAGGTGTTTAAGGGACGGGTGGATGAGGTCTTGAGGGACTTGGTTTAGTGTTTGATGGGAATGGCTGGACTAGAAGATCCAATGGGTCTCTTCCAACCTGGTTGTTCTATGATTCTATGTCTGCTCTGTTCTTTCCCTGTCAAATGCTGCTCCCTCAGAAGAATAAAACCCCTTGCAGACCTTTTGAAGCCAGGAGCATCCCATCCTCTCCCCTGGCACGATACTTTGACCTAGCCACTTTATCTCTGGATGCACAGAGCTACAGGATCCCTCAGGTGCAGCAGAGTCTTGGACACCCAGGCAGACAGATCTCTCTGTAAACCTGTCCTGTAGCCACAACACCAATGTTGTGATCTGGAGGCAGCAAAATCAAAAGGCAGGATGAACCTAGAAAGGAAGCACCATGATATTCTACCAAAAGAAAGTAAGAGGTGGGAGGGGGGGAAAAAAAGGAAAAGGCTTTAAGTGTTTTACAGCCTCAGTGAGATAAGTGGGGAAGAGATAGCAAGGAACGGGTATTAGGAGAGTTGGGAAGACATTAGAAGGTAAGTGAAAGCTGTTTACAAACTCGGATAATACAGCAGTATGGAAAGCTGAGCCCTCTCAGCCTACCCTCCCCTGTCCTTGCTGCAGAGCCGAGAAGGATCAGTCAGATCCATGGGATTCCTCTCCCACCGCTGTCCTCTTTCAGCCACTGTTTGCAGGCGGCTGCAGGTGGTGCTGTTGGCCAAGAACTGCTGAGAGCATCAGGCTTCCACACACTAGAGCCTACGGGATGCCTGAGCTTGGCACCAGCACATCTGGACGTCCAAAGCAGGAGGCGGCTGGACAGGAGGGAGAGGGAGTCTGTCCCACTAAAGCATCAGGAACAGGAATTCCTTTTGATAGGAATGGTTGGACTAGAAGATCCAATGGGTCCCTTCCGACCTGGTTGTTCTATGATTCTATGGTCAGGCAGTTACAGCTCTGGCCTGAAGCCGCACAAAGGGACGCACAGGAGACGAGGGACCATTTAGTAGAGACGCAGAGAATCATAGAATCACCAGGTTGGAAGAGACCCACCAGATCATCGAGTCCAACCATTCCCATCAATCACTAACCCATGCACTCAGCACTTCATACGTAGCACAGGTGAATGAGATTCCCATCAGCCACCTGTGGTACTCGTGGAGTTTGGGTAGGAAGGGAGGGTGTGACCCTAAATCCAACACCTGCCTAGCACAGACAGGCTTATCCACTCCCAGTCCTACTGTTTGTAGTGTGTTTGTGGGAACCTCCTTGCCAGATGAGGTGCTGCAGGGTTATCGTATTTTGATAGGAATGGTTTGACTCGATGATCCGGTGGGTCTCTTCCAACCTGGTGATTCTATGATTCTATGATAATGCACCACTGAGCTTCACCCATCTCCTACCTGACTTTTAGTTCCACCCTCAGGAAGAGTCACCCACAACCAGTCATAGAATCATAGAACAACCAGGTTGGAAGGGACCCATCGGATCTTCTAGTCCAACCATTTGTCACCTACTCACTCAGAAGGACCTGGAAGTGGCTCATGGGCTGCATGTGAGAGCTAAGAACTTTGAGAATTTGAGCTGAAAGCCTCATCTTTCAGATCCCTGAGACTCCGAAATAGCCTCCCGAGAGAAAAGCTGAAGGGCTTTTTGACCAAACGGGTTGAATTCAAGGTGCTGAGACCACAAAAGAAATGACACTGTGCTTCAGCCTAGGACTGGATGGTTGGACTGGATGATCCGGTGGGTCTCTTCCAGCCTGGTTGTTCTGTGATTCTATGATTCTATGATCTGGGACAAGAATGACTTTGCTGTCAGGGAGGAGCAGAGGCAGATTCCCGCACCCAAACCCTTGGTACAGGCTCCAGGGTATCTTATGTCAGTTCTCTGGGTCTCGGCCAGGGCAAGGCAACACTCAGCAACTAATTCCAAGATAGCAACAAAGAGCTGGAGTCCGCACAGAGAGCGAGCACATCGCTCTGGGAGAGAAAGGAAACCTCGGAGCCTCTCCAGCCCTTGGAATTCAGCCACTCTGCTTCTGAGCAGCAGAGCCCTGCTGACCGCCAGCCACAGGCACACTTGCCAAGTCACTCCTGAGCGGCTCAGCTCTGAATTCTCAGCATACCAGTAGCAGTTTTCCCTCCGGGCTGACAAAAAGCGTGTTTCCAATAGGAAAATTGTAGGCAGAGTGGCTCTCGGGCCAGGAGCAGGGCTGCCAGTGCAGTACTGCCCTTGGCCATGGGGTGAGAGGCGAGGGCAGAGAATCCTCCTGCCCCAGTGGGGAAAAGGCTCATCAGCTGCCTCCCCAGCCCAGACAGAAGCTCTTAACTTCCACCAGTCCCCTCTGGCCACGGCAAGGGCTGCTCAAGTGGGATTTGCTTAAAACCTCTTGCTGTAAAATAAATCCATTAAACTAAACCCTAAAAACAAACCCAGAAAGCCACCTCCCCAAACGCCAAACCTGATTCAATTACTGTAGTGAGAGGCGAGAGCGGTAACGTTAGGAGGAGGAGGGGGTGGCCGAGGCAGATCTGGTTTCCTTTGATCTTGTCACAGATTTTAGTTTGAGGCCAACCAAAGCCATTCTTCTTCCCTTCTCCTTAGTCCTGGGGCAGCAGAATGCTGCTGTTTCATTGATGACTCCCAAGGCCCTTTGAAACAGTGATTTTTTTTTTTTTCTGTGTACTGCTTTTTTTTTTTTTTTTGTGTGTGTTTTTTTTTTTTTTTTTTTTTGTCTAATCGGTAAGAAGTTAACACTTCCTTAACATGTCTTTGTGTTCATCTAATCTCTGCTGTTTAACCTTTGACATCTCCCTTATTATCCATGTCTGCCACCTTTTCCAAATACCGACAGCAGTGACAACACTGAAGGGTTTGAGCCCTGCGGTAACAAGCTGTGTACATTCCTCCCACTGCACCGGGAGAGCCATTTGCTCTTTGTAGGTGTTTGCACCATCACTTGGAAAATAAACTGCAGCTTGAGCAGAGGTAGCTGGGGAGGCCAAGCCTCACATGTAGCCAGAAAGGAGAAGAACTCCTCATGGCACAACAGCAGCAGCCAATGTTCCCTCTCTGCTCTGGGCACCTGAGTACCAGCAGGTTCCTCGGAGATCACCCACGAGAATCATACAACAACCAGGTTAGAAGGGACCCATCGCATCTTCTAGTCCAACCATTCCAATCAAACACTAAACCAAGTCCCTCAAGACCTCATCCACCCGTCCCTTAAACACCTCCAGGGAAGGTGAATCAACCACCTCCCTGGGCAGCCTGTTCCAATGCCCAATCACCCTTTCTGGGAAAAACTTCCTCCTGATCTCTAGCCTAAATCTCCCCTGGTGGAGCTTGAGGCCATTCCCTCTTGTCCTGTCCCCTGTCCCTTGGGAAGTGTCACTTGGGAAGTGCTGGAAGAGCTCAGGAACCCAACCAGGCCTCTACTCGGCCTTAGGAGCACCAAGCAGTGTGTTGGTGCTGCCCCAGAGAGACACAAGTGGATTCAGGACAAGCCATGAAGAACCAGAAAGGGCTTGGACAACCGCAAACACAGGCCTGCAAGATTCTGGTCCCAAAGCATTAGGAAGCATCATTTCAAGAAGGATGTTGAGGCTCTGGAGCGAGTCCAGAGAAAAGCAACGAAGCTGGGGAAGAGGCTGGAGAAGAAGAGGAGCATCTGAGAGAGCTGGGGGGGTTTATCTTGGAGAAGAGGAGGCTGAGGGGAGACCTCATTGCTCTCTCCAACTCCCTGAGAGGAGGTTGTGGAGAGGAGGGAGCTGGGCTCTTCTCCCAAGTGTCAGGGGACAGGACGAGAGGGAATGGCCTCAAGCTCCACCAGGAGAGGTTCAGGCTGGACATTAGGAAAAAATTCTTCCCAGAAAGGGTCATTGGGCATTGGAATAGGCTGCCCAGGGAGGGGGTTGATTCCCCTTCCTTGGAGGGGTTTAAGGGACGGGTGGACAAGGTCCTGAGGGACATGGGTTAGTGTTTGATGGGAATGGTTGGACTCGATGATCCAGTGGGTCTCTTCCAACCTGGTGCTTCTATGATTCTGTCTCCTCTCCCTTTGTAGGTACTACAAAAAGTTCTCTATTCCTGACCTGGACCGATTCCAGCTCCCCTTGGACGCAGCCGCCCTGAGCTTCACCCACACCAACAACACCCTGATCATCACGGTGAGGTTTTACCCACGGAGAGCAGTGCTCTGCCCTTCCCTTTCTGTCCACAAAGTTGAAGTTTTTACATGTGGGGAAACGAGGCAGAGCAGGGAGATGTGCCGAGGGTCACTGACGAGTCCCCTTCTCTGTCACACAGTCAGTAGGAGTTTCAGATTATACTGGGCAGGCTGAGAGGAGCCAGGAGAGCCCTGGCCACAGGAGGGGCCCTACTCGCGGCTCAAAGGAACTTACAGGTGGAAGAGTGTCTGTCGTGCCCCATTTTCCATGTGTCCCTTGCCTCAGGCCTGAGCAAGCCTGCACTTCAGGTGACAAAGAGCTTCTCTTACCTCAGAGCATAAGTGCTCAGACTCTATGGAACTTACAGGTCTCGCAGTCTTAAAAAAAGAAAAAATCACCTGCTGCTTTGTGTCGGAGACGATGCTCTTCCCTGCACACGATGGAAGTGAGAGACTAGCAAAATGGGCACCGCTTGTTGCAAGGAGCAGCCAGAGGCAGACAGATGCTTTAGAGAAGCCAGTGCAGAGGAACCACAACTCTTACTTCTCTGTCTGCCTTTTAAAAAAAAAAAACAAAAAAAACCCAGCATGTTTTATATCTAACACATCTGTATGAGCACAGAGGCAGTGAGCACACCAGGGATCTGCAGGACACAGCTTGCCAGGATAGTCCAGAGGGGTTGGTGGGGGCCAGGGCCACACATCTAAGTGGAAAGTTTGACTTTGCACTGTAAAAGACACTCCAGATCTTGGCAAATGTCCCTAGCTTGATGGCACCACCTCTCCTCACGGGCTCCAGAGGCTGATCACAGAAGGGCCTCCCTTGGCTGGAGGGCTCCGGCTGCGCTGGCAGCACCAGGCCCCAGACGAGCTGCTCGGAGTGGAGGCTGAGCACGAGTGCTGAGGGCACCTCTCTCTGCCCCACAGTATCAGAAGCCAAAGGAGATCCTGGCTGCAGAAGAGCAGCTGCAGAAGGAGCTGAAGAAGATAAAAGCAGCTAACGATGGGGATGGCGACTGCAAGACGCAGTAGGCAGTGGCTGCTAAGAGGCTGAGGTGAGGGGCAGCTCTGGCACAGTGTCACCGTATTTATTTTGCCTTTTCTAATAAAAATTAGTCCTGTTAACAGAGCCGTTTGGAGGAATCTTTGTAGGCCCTGGGAGATGGCAGAGCAGTTAGAACAATCATAGAACAACAACCAGGTTGGAAGAGACCCACTGGATCATCAAGTCCAACCATTCGCATCAATCTCTAACCCATGTCCCTCAGCACCTCGTCCACCTGTCCCTTAAACCCCTCCAGGGAAGGTCAATCAACCACATCCCTGGGCCTGAAAACCCTTTCAGTGAAGAAGTTCCTCCTGATGTCCATTCTGACCCTCCCCTGGTGGAGCTTGAGGCCATTCCCTCTCGTCCTCTCCTCCCACCCCACAGTTACTCCAGCTCCTTCACAGCCTCTCCCTGGGGACACTGCTAAAGGCATTGAAAGTCTCCATTCCTCCCTCTTCGTTTCATTCAAAAACTTGTAACACACCAGGACCTGAGAAGAACAGACCTCTCCTCCTACTAAACTGCCAACTCGCTCTGCTCTGGTTATGGTTGGACTCGATGATCCGATGGGTCTCTTCCAACCTGGTCGTTCTATGATTCTATGATCACTCCTGCCTCGTCGCTGACCTGGAGCTCTCCTCACATGCAGAGCCTGAAGTGGTCCAAGCAGCAGCCGCAGGATTTAGTGGCCCCTGACGCAAAGCGCCTGCGTCACAGGGTCTGGGCGAGGGAGAGATCATAGAATCATAGAACAACCAGGTTGAAAGAGACCCATCGGATCATCGAGTCCAACCGTTCCCATCAATCACTAACTAACCACGTGGACAACATCAGAAAACAGGCCCAACCTCCTCTGCGATCAGCAGGTAACATCACAGCCTCCTTGGAACGTGAAACAAAACGTAAGAGCCTCTTTTGTTTCCCTTCAGAGTTTTATTTAGCAAAATGTGACCATTTCAGCCCTGCCAAGTGCACAGCCTGACCCAGGGAGGCACACGCTGCAGGCAGGGCTGGCTCTGCCTTTTAGCTCAATTCCTGCTTTTGGCTGCAAAGGGCAACACAAGCAGCTGCCAGGACAGCAGAGTGGATGGAAGGCGGCTCCGCTCCAGGCACCTTCCCCTTGCACCCGATCAGCCCACCCCACACGCAGCCTGGACCTGCTGCACGCGGCTTAGAGCTCGGCTGATCTCAACCCGATCAGCACACGGAGCTGACTGGGCATCCCAGTTCAACTCGCCCCTCAAATTGTATCCACAGGAAAAAATAAAAAAGGAAAAATGAAGAACAAACTTAATAAAACCAACCCTGACTTACTCAAAATAAAAAGAGTGAAGGACAACAGGCCTCAGGGGCCACTCTCCCCAGTCCTGCCCTGCAGTTCCCTGAGCCGAGCGTCATCTCCGCTGCGCTGGGGGGGACTCGGAGCTGGTGCCCTCACGGGGCCGAGAAGTCCAGGACGTGCAGGGCGGATGCCAGGGCAGCATACAGGTGGGTGGTGCTGAAGCGGAGGCAGTACACGGGGCTGCTGGTGGGTGAGGAGAGGTGAAAGCTCTGCAAGAGAACAGCAGAATCAGCCTTTCCGGGAAGAGGACAGCCCAAAGCCCCAAAACAGTGTTACAGACCCAAAAGGTGAGATGCCTGATCCAAGCAGGCTTTTCCCTGCTTGCAGGTTAGGTTTCCTGTGATAGGCTCACAGAGACATAGAACCACAGAATCATAGAATCATAGAACAGCCAGGTTGGAAGGGACCCATCGCATCTTCTAGTCCAACCATTCCTATCAAACACTAAACCAAGTCCCTCAAGACCTCATCCACCCGTCCCTTAAACACCTCCAGGGAAGGGGAATCAACCACCTCCCTGGGCAGCTTCTGTCACTGCTCAATGACCCTTTCCATGAAAAACCTCCTCCTAATCTCCAACCTAAATCTCCCCTGGTGGAGCTTGAGGCCATTCCCTCTTGTCCTGTCCCTTGGGAGAAGAGCCCAGCTCCCTCCTCTCCACAACCTCCTTTCAGGGAGTTGGAGAGAGCAATGAGGTCTCCCCTCAGCCTCCTCTTCTCCAGGATAAACACCCCCAGCTCTCTCAGCTTCTCCTCATAGGTTCTGTTCTCCAGCCCCTTCCCCAGCTCTTCTCAGAACTTGCTCCGGAGCCTCAACATCCTTCTTGTGCTGAGAGGCCCACAACTGAACACAGGATTCAAGGAGCAGCCTCACCAGAACTGAGTCCAGAGGGAGAAGAACCTCCCTGGCCCTGCTGGTCACACCATTTCTGATACAAGCCAGGCCAGAGGACAACCCCGAAGCCCTCACCTGCAGGCACCGCGTCTGCCGCTTATCCCAGATGCGCACCACACCGTAGTAGGAGGAGCCGCTGGCAATCATGTGGTTCTTGTCGCTCCTGATGCAGTACAGGGCACTGTCATGGGGCTCTTCCCACTCCTGGATGCACTTCCTGCAAGGGCAGCACAAACAGAGCTGAGCGGAGCTGAGCCTCCTCCCCTCGGCCACTGGGAGTGAGGCCTGTTTGCCTCAAGGAGCTAATTGAGCTGCAGGCGAGTTCCCAGACACCAGCCCAGGAGCCTCACACAGGCCCCAGGAGGCAGCAGGACAGGCTCACCTGGCGCTGAGGCTCACCTGGTGCTGGTCCGTATGTCCCAGTAGCGGATGTAGGTGTCGTACCCACATGAGAGGAGAAGGGAGGGCGTTTCATAGAAGACATCAAGGACTCCAGCTCCATGGTGGAAGTCGGTCCCTAAACAGGTCACCAGTTGACCGCTGCAGGGAAACACAGGAGGGGAAGAGTCACTTGGAGCAGAAGCACACTTGATTTAGCAGGTTAGAGCTGAGATGCTGCTACTGAAGTCTCCTAAGTCTCATTTCTGTGATTAAACAGAAGGCAAATGCCTACAGAGTTTTCCTCACCTCCCCCTGCCTCCAGTTTTTGCTACTGGTTTGGCCACTGTCACTGAGCGTGACCAGCAGGAGTCACAACCGTAAGAGGAAGAACTAAGGTGATTTGCAACAGCCACTTTCCTGGTCCATCCCATCCCATCCCATCCCATCCCACCATTGGGCTCTTTCCCGTATCTCTAACACACAGCTCAGAGCCACAGGCAATCTGGCCTCCCCTGACCCCACCTGCCATGGCTCCTCTCCTCAGCCCCCTCCAGTCACACCACATACTGCAGACACTGTACGTGGGGCTGAACAAGACAAGTCCAAAAAGCCCCTTCCTCCTTTTTAATTCCCTACTAGCTGGTGAAAGAACAAGAGCAAGACCTCTGTGAGTCAATAAGTGAGATACTTCATGTCCATCATCACTGCTTCTTGTTCACGTGCAGAACCAGCAGCTCCGCAGGAGGACGGTGCCTGGTGAGGGTCAACCCTGACAGGCTGCAAGAAGGAAAGGCTCATTGGGCATTGGAATAGGCTGCCCAGGGAGGTGGCTGATTCCCCTTCCCTGGAGGTGTTTAAGACACAGGTGGATGAGGTCTTGAGGGACTTGGTTTAGTGTTAGATAGGAATGGTTGGACTAGATGATCCAACAGGTCCCTTCCAACCTGGTTGTTCTATGATTCTGTGATTCTAAGGAGTTTGAGTCCCTTTCTAGGCCACATGAAATCGCAGCCCACAGCAGGCGAAGCTCGTCCCCAGTGCCCTCCACCTGCCCCAGCAGCCAGCAAATCCTTGGGAACGGAGAGGACAATCTGCCCACCTGCTTGGATCAGCCACCTATTGCAAACCCTCCCTTTCCTCCTCCTCCTTCTCACATCCTCCGAGTGGAAACCGCAGGACACAATAAACCTCGAAGCACCTGCTCTCCAAGCCCTGCCGCAAGGTCACCCCTGCTCCAACAGGCTCTTGGTTCTCAGGACAATGAAGCGGTCCTGAAAGCCGTGGGGTCACCCTCAGCGTCTCCCCCCATTATTTTGTTACTTTCTGCTCCTTGATCCAGCGTCACACAGTTCTGAGGCACATCGCCAAATGCCTTAATTCTGTCTGTAATCTGGGCTAAAGCCCTCGTCGGGGGATAAAGACCACACAAAAGGAGAAATAGAGTCCCAGGAGATGTTAAAACAAGCAAACACCTTTGTGTCAGGAGAGAGAAATCGCTGATAAAGCAGCTTAGCGCCTCGAGCCCTGGTGTCCCCAGATCAGAAGGCGAGGCCTGGCCGATGGCCGCAGCCAGCACGCTTCTATGATCACAGAGCCGGCGGCATGCTGGGGCCAGCCTGTTTCCCCACAGTCACTCTCCAAAGAGCAGATTATGTAGAATAACAATTTCTTTGTGGCTGTGTAATTCCCTCCGTGACCGTGGCTGTGGGCAGCTACATCGGCCCTTGATGCCAGGGCCCTAGCAACCATTTAGAGAGGCCGAGCGGCCCTAGCGATGGCCTCCCCCGGGCCAACCTCTCGCACAAGCTTTAACATCAAGTGCATGAATTAATCCCCCCCAACACGAATCCAGGGGTGCTGGCTTATTGGACTTTGTTTCTCCGGGCGAGGGATCGAGGGGATTCCAGGCTTCAGCCCTTTGCAACCTTCCCGCGACACATTAACCCTTGGAAGAGTTACTCGCAAACCCACCCAGCAGCAAACCTGCATCTGCGTGCGGGTCGGGAGGTTGAGGCCTTCGCAGTCTGAGCACTGGGAGCCAGAGCTGTGGGATTCGGCTCAGGCAGACGGGTCCTCAGATCCATCATGGAGTGAGACCTCATCATAGAATCATCATAGAATCATAGAACAGCCAGGTTGGAAGGGACCCATCGGATCATCGAGTCCAACCATTCCTATCAAACACTAACCCATGTCCCTCAAGACCTCATCCACACACACCTTAAACACCTCCAGGGAAGGGGAATCAACCACCTCCCTGGGCAGCCTATTCCAATGCCCAATGACCCTCTGCGTGAAAAACTGCCTCCTAATCTCCAGCCTAAACCTCCCCTGGTGGAGCTTGAGGCCATTCCCTCTCGTCCTGTCCCCTGTCCCTTGGGAGAAGAGCCCAGCTCCCTCCTCTCCACAACCTCCTTTCAGGTAGTTGTAGAGAGTAATGAGGTCTCCCCTCAGCCTCCTCTTCTCTGAGGAGAAGAGGAACCTGGATGAGGCTCTCTGAGCTCTGGCCCTCCGAGCACACAGATCCCCTCCCTCTGCCGTTCCGCAAAGCCAGCAGGACAGATGGACACACACACAACTCTTCTCAAGGCTCCCCAACAACCTTTTTCATCCTAGAAGTTGTATGTGTGGCCCAGAGCCGTAAGACATACAACAGAGCTCGGAGGAGTCTGCTGCTCTTCCAAAGAAGAGCCTTCGCACACACGTGAGATGCACAACAGGTCAGAGTGATCTTTCACGGCAGCCTGGTGATGGCTCCAAGTGAAAAATCTCAGCAAAGGGACAGACAGGAGAAACCAGAGAGTCTGGATTCCCACTTTGAGAGCTTCCCGGGCAGCACTAAGCACCCTGCAGGTGCCTCGCAACCTGTGTTTCTCCCGGCAGTGATACCCAAGCATCCCAGCAGAGCCACACCTGCCTTCCTCCCTCCACCTCCCCTTCTAACCTAGGCAACAACTAAAAAAAAGAAAAAAAAGAAGAAAAGGGGGAAGAACACGAGAAAAAAAGGTAAAAAAAATAGATTCACTTTTCTCTGTAGGCAGGAAAGGAGCACAGATACTTGCAAGTGTGTGTTTGATAGGAATGGTTGGACTCGATGATCCGATGGGTCTCTTCCAACCTGGTGATTCTATGATTCTAAGTTCCTGCAGCAAAGCAAACGTTGCCTTGCTGGTTTGTTCATCTGTTCAGTTCTCCTGCCCAGACCAGGCCACCCAAAGCAGCTCTGGGCTGGGAGGTCCAGCCCTGCCTACCCCCTCAGCACTTTACAGAAACACTTCAGTTGCTACAGCGAAGCCCTTAGAGTCTGACACCAGGAGCCAATCACACTGGTGCACGTTGGGCACACAAGCCAAAAGAGCCAAGTGCTCTGCCAAGGGCACTTTTCACCTGATAAAGATGCAGAACAGAGTTAATAGCCTGTTTTTCAGCAGGTGAAGGTGTCTCTGGATCAGCTACCCCCATATCCAGGCCAACTCCACAACCGAATCGGCACACACAGACACACTGGGGAAGGAGCTCTCTACCGACAGAGCTCTCCTAGTGTTGGGGTCGTATCCCAAATATTCCCTTTCCCTCAAACCCCAGCTCCAAACAGCTTTCGCTTCCTATGGAACAAGAGGCTGAGGAGAGATCTCTTTGCTCTCTACAATTACCTGAAAGAAGGTTGTGGAGAGGAGGGAGCTGGGCTCTTCTCCCAAGGGACAGGGGACAGGACAAGAGGGAATGGCCTCAAGCTCCACCAGGGGAGGCTCAGGATGGACATTAGGAAAAAATTTTTCCCAGAAAGGGTCACTGGGCAGTGGCAGAGGCTGCCCAGGGAGGGGATTGATTCACCTTCCCTGGAGGGGTTTAAGGGACGGGTGGATGAGGTGCTGAGGGACATTTCATTCACCTCCATCGATTCCCATGTTCTTCAGAAAACAGGACTTCTTAAAATTACTTTTAAGATAAGCTCTTTGTTTGGGATCTCCACATCCCACTCTTTTCCTTCCATGCTAGAAACGAGGCCATGAAGACTGCTCTGACAACACCTCCACAAGACAGGAGCCTTCCAGCATGGAAGCAAAGTGAAATACCAAGGAATGGCAGAAATTAGATGGTTTCTTTTAAGTTTTGGGGTTTGGGGTTTTTTTTCTCACTTTTAAGAACATCTCAAGGCTCTATCCCTCCTCACACCAGCAATTTGAAGATAAAATAAGACCAGTTATGGCAGAGCCCTGATGGTTACTTTCCAGATAATCCATGGGATGCTGCTGTCACAAAGTCAAATCTACACACAGCCTCCCAAGCCCCAGCGATTATCTGTGTGACCATAAAAGCTCAGTTTTTCCCCGAGATCCTGCTGAGAGCTGGAGTCCAAAAGGAGCGAGCACCTTCCTCCCTGTACTCTGCCCCTTTGCCACAGGTCTTGGCCAGCTCTCTCCAACACACACGAACTACGTTGTAAAAGCTGAGGTGAAACAAAACCTTCTCCTCACCCTCAGTTTCTGGAGACCCCGATTCACTGCAATTGATATTATACAAACACACAGGTTCTCAGAAACGGCTGAATTCAGAACATCTGCCAAACCCAGAGATGTGTGAAATTGGGGACATACTCATTCGCTCTGGAAACCTCATCTGTGAGCCACGATCATCCATCAGAGAGAAGAAGCCATTGCGCAGTTGACTATTCAGAAACCGAGAAGAGCTCTAAACCAAGATTTTAGCCCCAGTAACCACAAACCAGGTGGGAAGCATAAACTTCCTTTTAAAAAGTGGGAAAAAAACTTTGCTTAGTTCAAAACACTGGGATAGGTGAGCTGAGTGAGGGAACAAAATCCATTTAAAGACACTTCTCTGGAGAGCAGCATTCACACAACTTCTGTCCTCCCATTTGGAGAAGGAACCAAAACCAAAGGGAAGAGCTGAGCTGTCATCTCTTCGAGGTGCTTTGCAGGGGACGCAGCAGCTTAGGCTGAGAAGGGCCTTGCTCAAACATCTCTGATGTACACACAGAGAATCATCGATCGTTGGCACAGTTATTCTTAGAATCATAGAATCACCAGGTTGGAAGAGGCCCATTGGATCATCGAGTCCAACCATTCCTATCAAACACTAACCCATGTCCCTCAGCACCTCATCCACCCTCACCTTAAACACCTCCAGGGAAGGGGAATCAACCACCTCCCTGGGCAGCCTATTCCAATGCCCAATGACCCTTTCCGTGAAAAACCTCCTCCTAATCTCTAGCCTAAACCTCCCCTGGTGGAGCTTGAGGCCATTCCCTCTTGTCCTGTCCCTGTCCCTTGGGAGAAGAGCCCAGCTCCCTCCTCTCCACAACCTCCTCTCAGGTAGTTGCAGAGAGCAACGAGGTCTCCTCTCAGCCTCCTCTTCTCCAGGATAAACACCCCCAGCTCTCTCAGCCGCTCCTCTTCTTCTCCAGCCCCTTCCCCATCTTCATTGCTCTTCTCTGGACTCTCTCCAGAGCCTCAACATCCTTCTTGTGCTGAGGGGCCCAGAACTGAACACAGGATTCAAGGAGCGGTCTCCCAAGTGCCGAGTACAGAGGGAGAATCACCTCCCTGGCCCTGCTGGTCACACCATTTCTGATCCAAGCCAGGATGCCATTGGCCTTCTTGGCCCCCTGGGCACACTGCTGGCTCATGTTCAGTCGCTGTCGACCAACACCCCCAGGTCCCTCTCCTCCTGGCAGTTTTCCAGCCAGGCTTCTCCCAGTCTGTAGCTCTGCTCAGGGTTGTTGTGCCCCAAGTGCAGGATGCGGCATTTGGCCGTGTTAAACCTCATCCCATTGGACTCAGCCCATGGATCCAGCCTGTTTAGGTCCCTTTGCAGAGCCTCCCTACCCTCCAGCAGATCCACACTTCCACCCAGCTCAGTGTCATCTGCAAACCTGCAAACTTTCTTCATAGAGTTACCCTACGCCAAGCTTCCCCCTCCGCTTAACCACAGCGACTAACTCCTGCAGGGAAATGTGAGGTCGGCTCGAGGAATTTTGAAGGAGCACCTCTATGTGCAACGGCTCAGAGCCCTCAGCGCAGCTGAAGGGACTGGAGGCAGTAGGGCGGAATGACACCAACGATGGTTTGAGATTGTGTTGAGGGGGGAGACGGAGGGAGTTTTGCCTTCTTTTCTTCTGCTTTCTCTGAATTGGCCCACACACGCTTTAAATGGTCCAATAAAAAGATACAATTTCTTTACCTTTCCAGCTCTGGGACCCTGTGAGTTTTTGTTGTTCGGGTTCCCGTAAGGTTAAGTTCAGAGGATAAACTGACACGCTGGGCTATGGGAAAAAGCCACTTTCTTCAAATAAAGCCACAACGGTGCAAAAGAGACCCTGCTGGGGCTTTTATTTGGGAAAACAAACAGAAATGGCACCAAGCCCTTCTGCTTTACGAACCAATTTAACTATAAAACCAATGTTCTCCCTCTCGGGGGTGAGGAGGGGAGAGAGACAGGACATGACAATAGTCCGAAACCTTGGGGGGAAAAAAAAAAGGAAAAAAAAAAAAAAGAAGATAGGACAAAAAAGGTTGTCTGTCCCCTTTTCTTTCTTGTCCACGGCTCCTTTTCTTAGCACACGTGCGTTCTTGTAAAAACGATTAGATTGCAATTTGTATAACATGGTGACCCCCAAATTCAGACATTTAACCCCTTTTCTCTGCAAAGAATGTCAAGAATGTCATCTGTCTTTCTTTCCACCGGGAGGAGTAGGGGGGAATTCTATCAAACTGTGATTTCTTGGGGGAAGAGAAAAAGAGGGAGGCGAGGAACAGAAGCGGGGAGTTCTCAAAGCCTCTCGCCTTTCGTCCCACTTGTGTGGGAACAGGCGGCTGCATTGCTCCCTTTCTGGACAGAGCTCTGCAGGTCTCCTTTAGTGGGGAGACAAAAAAAATGAGAATCCAAATCAAAACAAAGCCATCTGTTTAAATGAGCTACCGCTAGCCAGTGGCAGAGGGGGTTCCTCATTCACTCCTTCCCATTCTTCTCTCTCGCCTCTGTTGATTCTCTCTCAGCCCAGGGGAAAATAAAGATCGCTTTGGCTTTGGCTCAGGGGGATGAAACTGATTGATGCGCTCGGAGCGTCCAGCCCCCACCCATGCTCTCCAATTGTTCGCAGCCTTGTAAAGTTGTCATAAATATGCCTGAAGAGGAGTGCAAAGGCCACAGAAGCCCTGGACGGGCACATCCAGAGGGCAGGAGCTGGCCTCGTGCTCATCCACCGTGAGACAGGGCCAAGACCGCCACGGGGAGGATTTAGGATGAACACTTGCGTGATGAGGTTGTTATAACAGACTTACATTTAGGTTAAGATGCGCCAGAGCCCTCTTGACAAAAGGAAGGCTGAGGACGTCCAAATTACGTGAGAGGGTTCAGAAAGACAATATCAACCTCCCTCCCCAAGAAATCGGTGAAGAACCACAAAGCCCCAAACACTCCTGAGAACACACACATGTCACGGGAAACACATCGCACAGACCAGACTGAGGCTATAGCCAAGAGGCAGAGCTCGGAACAAAATTAAATCTGCTAAAAGGAATGACTCGATGACCCTGTGGGTCTTTCCCAACCCAGAGATTCTATGACTCTGTGATTCTGTGATCACCGGAGAGATCATCGTTTAAGAGGCTCCCTCAGCAGCAAACTTTTTATCCACCACTGGCTCAAGCAGTTGGCCTGAGGCCTGGTGTCCTGCCTCCAACGACACCCAAGATTTCAGAGCAAGGGAATCTAATCCTACAGTTCAGAGCTGCACAACTCAGATAGGAATTTCTTTCTGGCTTTGTCAAGTGATTAATTCATGCCTGAAGTCAGGACACTAGTTCGCATCTAGCCTTGCTGCTCAAGTCACGAGTGGGATTGACAGCTCCATGAGGAAGCACCTGCTTTTCCCTTGATCCACATCAAAACTCTCCATCCTACCTACCTTATCACAGAGAGAATGGACCAGATTAGAAATCCAAAGACATTTGTGCCGAACCGATTTAATATGAACAGGCCAAGAAAGGGTTCACTTGAAGACAAGAATTCCCCTGTGACGGACCCCAGCGCGTCATTCACCAACCCTTTTGGTGAAATTTCCTTTGAATTTCAGTCAGAAGGCACAGCGTTTGTGTTCCTGATTTACCGAGGGATCTATAAATGGGAATACCCAGAACCGATGCTTTAAAGAGCAACTGATGTCATATATATGGACAAGATGGGGAAACAGCACAGCAAAACACACAGGAGAGCCTTGAGAAAAGAGAGGGAGCAGCCATCTGAGGGAGGGCACCTACCTCTGGGTCACCCCAATGCAGTGAAGGCAGCAGAATCATAGAATCACCAGGCGGGAAGAGACCCACTGGATCATCAAGTCCAACCATTCCTATCAAACACTAACCCATGTCCCTCAGCACCTCGTCCACCTGTACCTTAAACCCCTCCAGGGAAGGGGAATCAACACCCTCCCTGGGCAGCCTATTCCATTGCCCGATGACCCTCTGTGTGAAATTTTTTTTCACAAAAATGATCCATGGCATTATGAATCTATAGAAAAGAAGGGAAGAAGAGGGGATTCTGCAATCTACAGCACAGCATTATCATTCTTCTGCCCCTCAAACCTTGTGAAACCAGAGCCAGGACAGTATTTGCTATCATGCGTCCTTCCTTTTATCAGAGACATCCAACCACTTCTCCGTGACTCTATAAATCCAGCGGACACAGAATCATAGAATCACCAGGTTGGAAGAGACCCATCGGATCATCAAGTCCAACCATTCCTTTCAAACACTAACCCACGCCCAACTAAACCATGACGTGCCACACTTCTTTGAGTCAGTTACCTTTCCTTTCCACCTAGCAACTCCAGTTCTGAACCCATTTGCTCCCTCCACCCAACAAACTCCTTTTGTTCTTAGAGGATCTCAAATTTGTTTAAAACTTGGGAGTTCAAAGCAGCAGAGAGAACGAACTTCTGCAGAACTTGTTTGCTAAGAAGTCTGCTTGTACATCTTGGGCCAAGCTTCTCCATCAAAAGCTGTTGTTGAAAGCATTTAGCAGGCTTCATAACCAAGAACTAGACCTGCGGATTCTCATTTCATAGAATCACAGAATCATAGAACAACCAGGTCGGAAGAGACCCATCAGATCATCGAGTCCAACCATTCCTATCAAATACTAACCCATGTCCCTCAAGACCTCATCCACCCGTCCCTTAAACACCTCCAGGGAAGGGGAATCAACCCCCTCCCTGGGCAGCCTATTCCAATGCCCAATGACCCTTTCTGGGAAAACCTTCCCCCTAATCTCCAGCCTAAATCTCCCCTGGTGGAGCTTGAGGCCATTCCCTCTCGTCCTGTCCCCTGTCACTTGGGAGAAGAGGCCAATCAATTCGCTGATCTGCTTCCAGACATGAAAAATCTGAGCATGACAGGAGGCAAAACTGAGAAGGGCTGGATTTAAACAGGAAAGCAGCAGCAGCGATCGGCTTACCAGGGTGTTCAGTGCTACAAACTGCGACTGTTGGATCACACTCGCTGTTCAAGGACAGCACAGGGAGTTTTAAAGCTCTCCCTCCTCGTTGACAATCACTCGAGTTCATTCACTCCTTGGCTCTAAGGAGCCACCAAAGTGGATGCAGATCAACACAAGCTGAAATTTGAAAGGCAGCAACTGACTCTCACCCACTCCACTGCACAGAGAGACACGACCCAAGGGTCCCAGAGAAGAACAGAGCAGAGACCAAGCAGCAACAAGTCAGCTGCTCATGATGGCAACAACTCATGTTGGCTCTCAAGAGATAAAGAGTAATACAATAGCATTAGAGGCTAACGGGGATTACCGACCTGCTCAGCAGCTGCCCCAGAGACTCCTCCCTCCCCTCTGCTGAGGGCACCAGACACACACCTGAGTCTCCCTTCTCCTCCACTCCCCAGCCATGAATCCCCTACCTCCCACCTCCCCAGAACTCGCAGACATCAAAGGCACCTGCCTTGAACGCCTGAAGAGCAGGGGAGGACTGATGGTCAAGAAATGCAACTCCGTGCCTTCCCTATCCACACACACTATTTTTTTTCCCCTCCGTTCCTTTGAAAAAGGTGGCAGAGATAAATGGAGAACAAAGAAAGAAGAAAAAGCCACAGCCTTGGCCCACACCCTGCCTATTACTTAAGGGGGAAGGAACTCTTCCGAAAGAGGAGGAAAAAAAATGTGCTGAGACACAATGGCTCAAAAGGGCAGGCAGCAAACCCGGCCACTTTGTACTGCTAACAAGGGAAACCTAATTACAGGAAGAGGGCAAAGAAGGACAGATAAAAGGGATACGAAATTTCAACATCTGTTGCCATAAAGGGATAAGAAGTGGGGAAACGCAAAGTGTCAGTTTGGTGTCAGTGACGGCGTAAAGCGACTTTCAAAGGGCTCAGGAGAGGCAGAAAAATCGAACAAGAAATTAGAGGGTTCTTAAAAAACAAAAAAAACCCAAAACAACAAAAAACCACTCTGCCAAAAATGCTTTCAAAAGAGGGGAGGAGATGGACAAAGACTGGATATTTAAAAGGTAGAGGATCTGGGGTGGCTGTCAGGGCACGGCTAACTTGGGCTCTCGTGCCCTGCGTCCCTCAGGCTGCGTCACCAGCGAAGGACAGTGCAGGACTTGTGCGTGCAAAGTGTTTACAGCCTGAGGGCTACCATGTCAGAAAGACCACGGGTCCATTTTAAACACAGAGCTTGGCAGGATAGCTCCGAGAGATCACAGAATCATAGAACAACCAGGTTGGAAGGGACCCATCGGATCTTCTAGTCCAACCATTCCTATCAAATTCCTATCAGATGCTGCAAGGCAGCCTCTAGAATATCCCACCTGATGGAGAAGCATCGCTAACACAGGGGCTTTTGTCTCCTAAAGACACGCAGACCACCACGACAGGCTGGGGAGCAACCGTTCTCCATAGGCAAAGGACAAACACTGCCTTGGAGCTGCTCCCAGTGGCTTATCATGCTTGTCTCCCAAGGAGTTTAAACTCCCAAAGGAGATAGGAGATGGAAAGAGATAAAAAGGGGCAGAATCTGAGGAAAGCTTCTCATTCTCTCGCTTGCCATCAACTGGTTGTTCCGCTGAGCCACACAGCAGCTCTGGCAGATCAGAAAGGTCTGAGCAGAGAAGGGCAGAAAGGAGCAGAGGCACCTGACGTGCATGAGAGGCAGCTGCCCTCATAACCCTGATGGGCACAGAGGGCCAACGGGACTTGAAAAAGGCTAATTTGACAACGAGGCCTGCTGCTTGACGCAAGGACACAGGTTAGTGTCCAGTGACCCACACTGCTCACTGCTCTCCTCTAACCACCTGAGTTACTCACAGCCCCCTCCAGACACACACCTTCATCCTGAGCAGCAATAAGCTCACAGCAACATCTAAAAGCAATCAGATGGCACGATGTAGCATCTGGGGGATGAGATATGTCCTCCAGAGGTGCAGCGAGCCAGCTTCAAAAGCTTAAGAGAAAAAAAAAACGAGTCCTCTTTCATTACAGGAGCAAGGGCCAGGTGTAGCAGCAGCTGGAATTTCAGCCATCAGAGACAGTGTCTTGGCATTACGCGGTCATTCCCCTGCTTTAGACTCCCCTTGACAATTGCTTGTTGCTGCCTGTTGTGGCTTTGATCCAGCAGCACCACCTCAGCAGAGGCAGAAAGGAAAGACAAGTAGCGGGGGTGGGACGCAGCAAGAGGCGTTTCCCTTCCCCACTAAAATTTTCCTCATCGCTAAACCCAACCAAGCCCTTTTCAAAGCCCTGAACATATTTCCAGGTGAAGCCATTATCCCCTTCCTCTTGGAGGGATGAGAATGGCTGCCCCAGGGTCAGGGAACAGCGAAGGTCATAAATACGAAAACATACCATGACCAACAGCTACAAGCACTAGCCAAGGACTTATCTGGCCTGGAACTAAGAAGATCAGTACACAAAAGGTTATTTAAGCTTTAAATCCTTTTGTAGCATGTTTCAGCTCTCAGCTGTTGGGGGAGAAGACCACCTACCCTAAAGGAAGGGAATGTCACAGAAACTGCCGCAGTGTTACTTACACACATCTCAAGCAGAAAAAAACCCAGCAAACAATCAACTGGTCTTGGACAGCACTAAACATCTAAGTCGTGCAAGGATCTTGGAGTTTTAAAGAACATGTCTTAAGCAGCGCTCTACCCTGCCTCATTTTTCAACAGAGAGGTCGCCTGTGTTCTGCTCTTAGAAATTACGTCTTCGCCACGTTTGGCCTCTGCGGGTGAGCCCTTCATTCCCACTGGGAAGGGGTGAGCAGTAAACCTGGGGGGCCCAGCTCTGTCTGCCAGACGTTATCAGGACACGTTGGGCACAGGAGGAGTCCTGGGTAGCAACAAGATTTTCAGTTTGCACGCAATGCTCCCACTTCTGGAGCCCAACGGGAAAGACAACACGCACAAGCCTCAAAGGAAGAAACCAGCATTTCCCCTATGAGATTGCTCCTGGCCACCGCGGAGCCTTTGAAAACGAATGCAAAGCTCTGCTGGGAAGAGCAACAGTTCATGGAGAAGTCAAGACCTGGAAGGACAGCTCTGTGCTCCCTCATTATGAATGATCACATCAAGCTTCATGCGCTGGTTTCCCAGCCGCGCTCCCTGCTCAGTCTCCTTGGCTGCACGTGCTGACGAGGCTCCCAGCTCTCCCTGGAGAGGAAAAGCCCCAGTGGCACAGCACATTCCAGCTGTGACAGGTGAAGAGGGAAGAATAAGTTTGACACTCCAGCCACTGCAGCAGAGGCCCAATGGCCTAAGTCGCCTTGGCTTTTTTATTTGCCTGTCACTCAGGCTTTGACATTATTGAAAGATCAAACTCCGTTGTGCCTGTTCATTACCTTAATCCTATTTTCTATACAGCTTTATTATCTCTTCAGGCTTCCTTGGGAAAGGCTGTCAGAGGCTGGGACAGGGCGGAAAGAGTTGCCTGTCTCCTTGCCCCTGTCAGATGCCTCTATTCAAGAACAGTCAGAAGGCTTGATGAGCAGGGGGATCACAGCACAACCTGCATCCTTCGGGGGTTCTCCGAAGGCACCTTTGGACCAGGTCACCAAGAAACATGCACTGGTGCTGTCTTCCCTGTTCTAGTTAATTCTCCGTGGGATGCATCCTTTGCCAAGTCTTTATTTTTGTTACTTTAAAAAAACCTCAAACCAGTGTATATTTGTATTTGATGTAGTTGACTTGGACAAGATAAAACATCTCAACTATCGATCAGAAGGCAATTGGCCTCAGACCAATTGCATGCACAGCCATCCTCCTATTCCTCCTCTCCCCAAATCCAGCACTGCTGACACTCAGCAGACCCCTTCTGCAATTGCCTCCCCTCTCTCCTCTCCCCAGGCCCACCAGGTCATCTCAACCCTGACGACACTCCCTCGGTAACTGGCACTGTGCCCCTCCTGTGCCGAGCACACTAGTCCTAGAAAACTGCTGCCATCCAATAATCCTGCTAAATATTCGCTCTCTGTCCATCACTGCACCGATACCCCCAGGCTGAGAGCTTCAAATTTGTCAGCAGCTGAGTCTCACATCAGGATTTGAGCCCAACAGTTCTCCAGTCGCTAAGTTCAGCGTCTTCAGCGAACAGGAACTACTCAACGGCCTCAAATCAGAGGCCACAGCAATTAACCTCCTCAACGCTTATTAAAGACAGAGGGAAGACAACAAGCCTAAGTCACTCCAGTAGATATCCTGTCACTACCCCTCACCTCTCTGAGCTACCAGAGACACCAGGCAGGACAAAGTGACTGGAGAGCCTGCGTTTCCCTCTGGCTCTGAGCACCACAGACAAGTGGGTGAATGGGAAGGTGCAGATCACCTCCCTCACCCCTCTGGCTCAGACTGATCAAGAGAGATGAAAAGGAAGGTGTAATTGGGCATATTCTGACCATACATGGCTAGTGGGAAGAAACCAGGAAGGCTGTGTCATCAACTACAAAAGCTGGGAAGAAAAGCTGAGCTGCTCCCTGCTGGACCAGAACCAACCTTTCCAGAGTTTGTTCAGTCCCCTGCACTGTCCCACAGATCATGTTTAAAAATCCTACATGGACTAAAGGAATGATTTTACAGCATCTCCAATGTTGCCTTTCCCACTGTTATTCACTTCTCTCATCCAGTGGCTCCCCATAACCTGGAATCTCACTCACCTTTCAAGGTCCCAGATCCTCAGAGGTGAGGTGTGTCCGCAGCAGGCTGTCCCCGTCACAAAGGAGCTGTTTAAAAAAAAAAAAACAAGCAGACAGGAAAACCACTTACTAATCATTATGTTCTGAAGAACGAGTGCACGAGCAAGACAGAGAAAACAGGCTACGAAACAGACAGTGAATTCTGGTTCCAGACTATTTCAGCATCTTCCGCCACACTTCACAAGTGCAGGCAGCAAAGGGAGAGGTGCTCTCGGGCTCCCAGTAGCTGAGCTTCCCAGGTGCAGGAGGTTACAGCAGCAGAGAATTGGCAGGAGACAAAGATGTGCTTGCGTATGCAGAGGGAAAACCTAAAACAGAAGCAGCTGTAAATTCATAGAATCATAGAACAACCAGGTTGGAAGAGACCCATCGGATCATCGAGTCCAACCATTCCTATCAAACACTAAACCAGGAAATTGCAACAACATTTTCAGAACAGTTAGCACAGCACTCAGCACATCTCATACGCAGTGCTGTGAGCAGCGGAAAGACCCCATGAAAAATTCACCGTTACTTTCTACTTCTTGTCTTGTTTTTCCTTTGCTGGTGATTTTCAAGCATAATCACAAACCGACTGCAGCATCACAGGCCTAACAAATCACAGAATAGAGGTCTCTGGTCCAGCCTGATCGAAGCGAGGCCAGCTTCAAAGTCTGACCAGGTTGCCCTCCCCAGTGCTCAAGCGCTGTTAAAGGCTCTCCTACAGCTCTATTTGGCTCAGTTTGTGCTCTCCAGCAGGGTCCATTCCAAAATCCTCTCTGGCAATGCCGCACATGCTGGTTCCAGAGGTCACCCGACAGCCACTGGCCACAAAGAGTGGGTAAGACCGAAACGAAACCTTAAAATCAAGCAGCAGGAGCACGGGCGCTGTGGCTCTCCACGCCACACGGCTCGTCTTGTGCCAACTTCCTACCCTCAGCCTGAATAGCAGTAAGCAGCACATGCAAAGATTTCCAAGTAGTTTATAAATGACCTCTCAAAAAGCCACTTCTATTGCAGCTACCAAGAATAAAAGGCCAAAACTGTGTTTAAGTCATTGCAGCAAGGATAGCAGAAACGCAGAAAAATAGAGCCTGCCTTAAATAAAAGGCAGCTCGATGCTTTGTCTAAACATCTTTTGCAGCAGGACATGGGCCTGGCAGCTGAAAAGGGAAAGCAAAATGAGGAAACAATGTCACGTTTGTAAAAATAGCAAGTTTTAAAGATTTCTTTGATCCTCTAAAACACTCTTCCTTTCAAAGTCAGAAGGTGTCTCCAAGCCTTTTTGGTACCTGGAAAGGATTCTCCCATGATTTCTGTGAGAAGCACTACTGCCACAGTTACAAGACACTGACTATAGGAACCAAGGAAAATCCACAGCTACCCAGACTTTCTTTTTTTGCTGGTTAGAGTTATGGAATCATTAAGGTTGGAAAAGACTTCTAAGATCAACAAGCCCAACCATCAGCCCAACCCTACCATGCCTACTAAAGCCTGTCCCAAAGTGCTACGTCTACCTGCTTTCTGAACACCTCTAGCGATAGAGACTCTACCATTTCCCCAGGCAGCTTGTTCAATGCTTCACCACTCTTTCGGTAAAGAAACTTTTTCCAATACTCGATCTAAACCTTCCCTGGAGCAACCTGGGGCCATTTTCTCTTGTCTTTGTTCCCTGGGAGAAGACTGACACCTGCCCTGCTACAACCTCTCTTCAGGTAGTTGGAGAGAGTGATAAGGTCTCCCCTCAGCCTCCTCTTCTCCAGCCTAAACAACCCCCATTCCCTCAGCCGCTCCTCATCAGGTTTGTTCTCCAGACCCTTCCCCAGCTTCATGGAAGCCTTTCTTCCCAAATTCACACACCCAGAGGTGTCCACACCAGTCCCATGAGCTGCACCTGAGGGCTAGACAAGGCCTGCAGCATCATCGCTCTCTCACATGGAAACCCTCAGGTTCATTTGCAGTGCAGGTGCAGTTGATCCAAAGCAGTTGCAGCACAGGTTGCTCTGCACAGACGCCGCAGAGTGCACACGTTCTTCCCCATGGAATCCTCTGACCAAAGTCTGAGTTTAAGGAAAAGTCAATCCTCGATCCTGCTGAAGGACCAATTACAAAAGTGTGCGGTGATTCATATTTGGAAACAAGTTTCCTGCTCAGTACCTGCCCTCTCTCCATCAGGAGAAGGACAAGAGGGAACGTTCCCCTCTTGCCAATGTCTCCTAACTCAGGGCAAAACAAGCTAAGAAAGCCCCACTCTGGCAGCAGCCCAGTCCAACCCAAGTCTGGAAAGCAGCACTTGGGTGAGGGAGTCCCTAAGCTACAAAGGTAGGTGTTGGATTCTGTCCCTCCCTCCTCAAACCATAATCCATTAATAACTACTAAAGCCAATTACCGTGGTTAGAAACATAATAGCAGTCAGGGAGTCAGTCAAGCAGGCAATTGGGTGCTTAAGATTTTTCTTTTGGGGGACAAACTGACTCGGTCCCAGCAGAGAACGCCCTCACGCGGGAGACGGGCCCCTTTGTGCAGAAGGTATGCGCAAGGCTTTGATGGTTGCCACAGGTCTAAATTAGCATGGAGGCACCACCAGGGAGAGAAAGGTGGGAGGAACAGCAAGGTCTAATCCCTGCTCATGCTGTCAGTTCTTGACTTCAGCCTTTCCTCCTCAGTCCTTACCCCCAACCCATCCGCAAAGAAAGAAGAAAAAAAAGGAAAGAAAAGAAAAGGAAAAAATCGCATTAGATGAAGAGATTTCTCTCCAGCATCGCATGCAGGCCTCAGGGCCCCCAACAAGCTTCTTCTGGGTAAAGCTGACTCCATTCAGTCAACAGGAATTTTGTCTCATACTTCAGCGGGATCGGGTTTGCAGGCCTTATCTTTAAGAGGCTGGAGCCCATTAGCAAGCAAAGATAAGACTTCTCCCAGAAGAGCAGGGCACCTTCACTGCCAGGAGCTGAAAGCAGCATTCGCAAGACATGCACGTGAAACAGTGCAGATGAGAAACTGTCAAAGCCTGACAAAAAAACTGACCTAGAAGTCTGTATTCCCAGGGAATGACACACGGCCCCTCACCTTGAGTCTGGTCTGCAGGCAAACAGCTTCAGCTCCCAGGCCTTTCATACCTGGGAATCTCATAGAGGTGACTGTTTCACTCCAGGGAGAAGGGCAACACACGTCAGCTTCGGTGGGTCTAAAGCAACATGCAGACCGGAACTAAGCGTGTAAAGCTTGACTCCGAAACTCCTCAAACATCATTCAGCAGAACTGAAGCCTTCTACCAGGCTTCTTTCTTTCAGCTTACCTTCCAAAAGGCTTTTTGTCTTAGGAAGCTCAGAGCACACAAAACCCCCTCTGACCTAGAGAACTGCAACCTCTTCACAACTGTTCTTGCCTGCTGCACAAGACAAACAACTCAAGCTGCATCACTGAAAAATGAAAAAGTTATGCAAGAAGGACAGCACGAGACCCACTAGCTCAGTAAGTGCTATTTATTTTGCCTGCAGTGCTTTCAGGAGTAAGAGAGACTGGAGGAGAAAATAGATTGGGAGGATAAGAGAGGAAAATACCCTGTAGGTATTACTGCAGGAATGACCTGTCTCTCTAAAGTTTATATGATACTACTGCTGTTTGCAGACTGAACAAACGCATCTACATCCTACTGAAAATTTGCTATGTCCAAGCATCAGAAGGCCTTGGAGATTTAAGGTCTTTCCCCACTAAGCTTTCCTCTGTCATGTGAAAACTGCCTGGATACGATGACTCTGAGCTCCCTCCAAAAGGCTCCTCTAATGGGTAAATGTGCACCATTGCAAGACATGTTGTCTTCACAGGTATCTCCCAGGAGGTAAAATCAAGCAAGCCAACAGAGCATTTCCACCTCTGCTGTTCCAGGAAGGAGAGGATTTCACAGAGCATCAAGACATACACACTTAGAATCATAGAACAACCAGGTTGGAAGAGACCCATCAGATCATCGAGTCCAACCATTCCTTTCAAACACTAACCCATGTCCCTCAGCACCTCGTCTACCTGTCCCTTAAACCCCTCCAGGGAAGGTGAATCAACCCCCTCCCTGGGCAGCCTCTGACACTGACCAATGACGCTTTCTGTGAAAATTTTTTTTCCTAATGTCCAGCCTAAATCTCCCCTGGTGGAGCTTGAGGCCATTCCATCTTGTCCTGTCCCCTGTCCCTTGGGAGAAGAGCCCAGCTCCCTCCTCTCCACAACCTCCTTTCAGGTAGTTGGAGAGAGCAATGAGGTCTCCCCTCAGCCTCCTCTTCTCCAGGATAAACACCCCCAGCTCTCTCAGCCACTCCTCTTCTTCTCCAGCCCCTTCCCCAGCTTCGTGGCTCTTCTCTGGACTCGCTCTGGACTTCATGCACAGGATGCTTTTGTTGTATGAAGCAAGTCACCTTCTGATTCATCTGATACTTTGATGTTCTTTCTTATTTCTTCTTCTGCTGAAGCCAGACCTTCTTTATGCTACAGATTAGACAGTTCATTAGAGATCATCCCCCAACAACAGAAGCTGGGCCAGGGAATGGGAGTGAACACACATGCTGGTGGTGCGGATGGAAGAAACACAAGAACTTCATCCGACTGATTTGTGGTTGTTGAGGTTCCCCTGGCATTCCTGGCAAAGGCAGCAGTGACCTGGCTAGAGGCCAGCTGCAACGATCCTATGGCTGCTCCCAAGGTGACAACACCCAGGGTCATCTGCAGCCTCCCTCTGTACTTCAGACCGGCCAGAGCACTGCCAGATGTGGGTAAATCAGAGCTGCACAACAGCCTTCCTGAAAAGATGCTTTTTGGCACAAGACTTAGAAACTGTCTTGGCTCCAGAGATACAAATTCCATTGTTCAATACACACCTTCAACCCAATCTTCAGAGCAAGTACTGTCTGGGCTGGGAATCTTGCAATACAAAGTCACGGAAGGAAAGGAGGTTGTGGAGAGGAGGGAGCTGGGTTTTTCTCCCAAGTGACAGGGGACAGGACAAGAGGGAATGGCCTCAAGCTCCACCAGGGGAGATTTAGGCTGGAGATTAGGAGGAAGTTTTTCACACAGAAAGGGCCATTGGGCATTGGAACAGGCTGCCCAGGGAGGTGGTTGAGTCACCTTCCCTAGAGGGGTTTAAGGGACAGGTGGATGAGGCACTGAGGGAGGTGGTTTAGTGTTTGATGGGAATGGTTGGACTCGATGATCCGATGGGTCTTTTCCAACCTGCTGATTCTATGATTCTGTGATTCTATGAAACAGGCCCCTTCCAACCTCTTCTCTCCAAACTTCACCCGTGCCCCAGGCTTGCGCCCTACCCTGTGCTGTAAACAGATTGCTTCTCAGCTCCTATCCTGCTCCTTGGGGACTTAGAAGCCAGAACTGCTTGACACGTGCAAGAGCCTGTTCCTTCCTCCTCAGGCGCTCCCCCGCCCCTTGGAATTGGACATCGTTGTTCCATTTTGGACATTATTATATCTGGAGCCTCGTTGGACTGGGAAACAAAGAAGTTATTACTTGATAGAGCCCCGCAGCTGGGAATGTGGCAATTTGTGGGGTGGAAAAGAGGGGGAGCGCCAAGGGACACGGGCCGGGGGGCTGGTAGCAGCATTATGAACGTGGTGACCAGACAGGACGGCTCAAAGATGGGAACCATCTTTTCGAAAAAGTCTCAAGTGAGATGAGAAAAGCAGGAGGAGAGAAAGCGAGTCCAAAACAGGGAGTGGAGCAGGGAGACAGCAGTTGGTGCTGCCGGTGCCGCGGGTTAAACACACGGGTCTGTGGGTTTGTGTAGCCTTTGATTCAGCACTGACACGCTTTGGCAAGGGAGGCCACCGGAGCTGTCAAATCCTTCACCAACGTGCCCATCAATTGTATTCAGCTCTCCCCGACCCGCACTGGCATTTTAATTACTGTTGGGTAAACTAATTTGTACAAATGAAGGCAACTCTGCCTAATAGAATATGCAAGCTCTCTGACCTCTGACAGGCGATGACACAAGATACAAAGGAGGCAGAGGAAGGCTTTTTATCAGAGGCTTATTACTCTCTATTACTCCAATTAGTTAAGCTCCAGTGCTCCTAATTGGGGGAAAAAATTGCAATTAAATCAATTTTTGATGGGCTGAAAGTGGGTTACCGAACCGCCCTGCCTGTGAAACACTGATATTATAGCAGCAAAGGTCAAAGTCTTTGTCGGCACCTGTGGGGCCCCCACTTCCCCTCTCCGAGCCGCCCTGCGCCCCCGCAACACACACACACAGCTCGCCAAGGCGCATCATTAGAACATGTCATGTCTTATCGCGGCTGCCACCGTCCCCCTAACCTCATCAGTTGACATCATTATGGAAGGTAACTCCTCCAGCATGAATACAGTGTTAAGGTCACACAAACTTGATGGAGCCCCTGCTGAAGGGCCCAGGAGGCTGGGGAGCAGATGCGCCAGGAGCAACGTCGGGAAGGGGGAAGGGGGTCGGAAACGCGAGGCAGGGAACTTCGGCACCTCCAGCGTGAGGCTTCTCCAACGCATCAGATACACACAAAGCGAGGGAGACTGAGACAGCAGGTGCTTCTTCCTCAGGGGCAAAAAAATAAAAAATAAAAAAAAAGGCACCACATCAGTTTAGGAATCATAGAATCGTAGAATCACCAGGTTGGAAGAGACCCATCGGATCATCGAGTCCTGACGGAAGCACAAACATGCAAGAAGCCCCAACCTGCCTTTTCTTCAGGCAAAGCTAGGATCAAGAGGGAACACAGGGCTGGTGTCGCCCCTTCACTGCCCCAGACAGATCCCTTCAGCCCTACTTAGTGCTGCTCACAGGTGACGGGAGAACTGAACCAAGCACCTCCAGAATCTCCAGGAGTCAGCCAGGACAGCAGGGAATGTGCTGATAACTCAGCAACCACAAACTGAACAGAAATCAGCAAACAGGGAGGTTGCACCAGAACTCCAGCCACTGTTAATGGGCAAAAATTACAAGTTTCCAGGACAGGGAACACAGGGCGTAGAAAGCTATTTAGAAGACAACGAGAAGCTGAAGTTGATGATACATGATCGCTCTCCTTTCCTCAGTACTTCACAAGACACACTTTCAGGGAGAATCACAGAATCATAGAACAACCAGGTTGGAAGAGACCCATCAGATCATCAAGTCCAACCATTCCCATCAATCTCTCACCCATGTCCCTCAGCACCTCGTCCACCCGTCCCTTAAACGTCTCCAGGGAAGGTGAATCAACAAATTGGCAAATGAGAAGCAGATGTCCAGGACGGGACTATACTTAGACTAGCCCTACGCAAGTTGATTGAGGGTTCTGGGTGTTCCTGTACGAGAGTGACATTCACACAGTGCTTTTCACAGTTAGAAACTGTCCTTGTGGCTGCACAAGTATTGGCACAGGGCTGATACGATCCCTACTCTTATACTAAAGGCAAACGCTTAATAACTCACATTTAACAGTGTAAAAGACTTTGTGGTATGTCCAACACTCTCCATCACCCTTCCTCGCTCCCCAACCTCTGGGCTTGCCAGGTATGGAGCAGTTGTTCAGGACAGAGGTGTCTCTATGAGAACTCCTGCATCTCTCGCTTTCACCAGACCCAGTTTAATCCCCGACTGATGCTCAAGTTATTACTGTTATTACAGGAAAGAAGAGACTCCTTAACCACAGGAGAGATGTAATCCAGTAACTCAGGAACTGGTCTGAACAATGTGTACCGAAGATCAAGAGGGGCCCACGCTGAATCCACTTTGCTGTGCATGCCAGGCCCTTCTGCGAACAGAGCTCTCTTTGCAGGTATCCAGTGAGGTAACATCTTGGAAGCCAAACCATAAAGAAACATGACTCTGCTGAGAAAACACTTCTGAGTCTAAAGGCTGGGCTGTGCAAGAGCTACAGTTCTCTATTCCTGCCACAGAAAGCTTTCTGGGGAGAAATACGAGTAAAAAAATAAAAAGCAAAAAAAAAAAAACAACAAAGAAAAAGGACAAAGCCCAGAGATTTCCATGTCAGCCCAAGTCTAGGTGTTTGAACAACACTGCAGTAGAGTTATGTCAGCTTATCAGTAACCAGAACAAAACCTCACAGGACATTTTTAAGTCTCAGAAGCTATAAAGTTAGAAAGACAAAGAAAGGTAACATTTACGTTTTGAGGAGTTTAGTGGGGTTTTGTGTTGTGGTTTGTTTTTCGCAAGTGCAGGTGAAATAACCACAACTGCTACCTGGACTTGTTTAATCACACTATGCACTCTCCCTTCCACACCACTGAGGCAAATCTCAGCCGCCTGCAGCAACTTCATCCTCTGCTTTACTCTTGCTCTACTCCCTAGAGCAGCTATTCCGATACAAACAGGGCAGGTTCCTGCTCGGTAGCCACCAGGCTCATGCTCTCCCTCTGCTGTACTCGCCGTCTGCCACACAGCACAAAGGTGACTTGGTAAAGTCTCCATCTTGAGGAAATTCACTAGCTTTTTGGAATGAATTGAGAGGAGGAAACAGGTCAAGCTGTTAGCTGAGCAGCAGCAAAACATGGTCCTTGGATGAGATAGACACAAAGGTATTAGGCACTGGACACCATCTGCTCCTGGGATGAGGCACTTAGACTCATCCTGGGCAGGTCTCTGAAGGGTTGGCACCCGTTTCTTACTTACCTGCACACCCACCTCTAACCTTCACCCCCATCACCTGTACCCTCCCTACCAGGTTTAACATTATCAGCCTTCACCCCTCCACCCCGATGGAGAAGGCCCCCCGAGCCTGTCCCTCACCCACGTCCCCAGGCCCCTCAAGCTCAGGGCTCCAGGCCCACACGCAGCCTCACAAGCAGCTCTGCACTCCAGCCCTCACTTTCTCAGAGCCTGCCCAGGTGTAAAGCTCCAGCGATTCCTTGTCCTTTGCCATTTTCCCCTTCCCTCCTCCCTCTCCCCCTAGTCCCACCAACACTTTCGGGCCACACAGTGAGCTGGGAGGCTGGAGTACACCAGGACCACTGCAGCAGTCGTGCTGTTTCGGGCCCCCCCCAACTCAAGACAATTTCTAAGAGCCGTTTCTTACCCTCCCCTCCGTGAAATTATTTCTGTTAATTGCCTGGTGGGAATCACTTATAGGTGGGGGAGACTCTCCCCCACACACACACCCCGGCTTATTGAAGTTTTAACGGGGCTTTCACCTGGAGAAGCTGGTAATTATTCCCTTCATTCCCCTCTTGCTCGTACCTGTAGTTTCACACTTGGGGCCTGCCTGGCTCCACAGGGGGGACTTTGTTCCCTCTAACTACAGGCCCCACACAAATGGGCCCAGCAGCAGGGGAACGCAGCAAAGTGGTAATTTTCAGCCCTGCGTAATTAGCCAAGGTTCTTTCAGCCCAAAGCGCTGAATGGTGAGGGGGCTGCCGGGGAGGGTGCACCATGTGGGAACGGCGGGACGGGGGCTGCTCTCAACGGGCGGACAAAGACCTCTCTGGGGCTCCAGTCTGGGGTGAGCAGGAGGAGGGGGCTGAAGCAGGACAGCCTGCCTGCCACAGCAGGGCACAGGCCGTGGTGGGACACCTGCCCAGGAGGTTAGTTCACGACGAGCATCCTTCCCCACAGCCTGTGGGACCGTACGATGCCAAAAACAGGGAAAAAGAGGAAAGAGAACCAGTGACACACAGTAGAACACAAAAAGGTGTGATGCATGATAGATTCTTGAAGACCTGGGGTAGCCTAGACTCCCGGGAGCGAATTTCTAGTCTAGTACCTTTGACCTGAGATTAAGGCAGGCAACACGCTCACCCGTGTCACTGGACAGTGTGGGTCCCAGAGAAGATAGCAAGAACCGTGTCACGGACAAAGTGACAATTCTTAATGCTGAGAAAAACCAAGGAAGAATCATTCTCCTGCTTCCAGCATCTGCCGCAAACGTCAGGCAACAAGCAGAACCAGGACCACACAATGAAGGCTTCAGGTTCTCTTTATGCCAAGTCATTTCCCGTTAGCAAAGCAAACCAGCTTTTCATAGTGAGGGTTCACTTACTGCACTCCCCTTTCCTCTCTGCTACAAGCCTTTGGTTCTACAAAACCAACCAGGAAACCTGCTGCCTGTGGGGTTTACCAAACCACTCGGGTCCCAGTGTCACAGCGCTTCGGCATCAGTTGTCCCACAAGCCAGAAACTGGCATCCTGTGGCCCAGTGCTCCTGTACACTTTCTTTGAATTATCATCGTTGTTTTCAGGATGGAAATCCTCAAACTGGCTGATCAGCTCCAGAGAAGTTAAACCCACTCGGCTGACTTGGCGATCACAGCTCCAGTGCAATGGAGTCTTTTTTTTTTTTTTTTTTAAGAAACAAAGTTAATCTATTTTGAAAAAAAACTCATCTTGCATCCCTTATGACTGCACCATCTTGGAAAACAAGAGTTGTCACAATCTGAAAGCTCAATCCTTACTCTGCAATGAAGACCAAACAGTAATCAGGCAAATGAAAAGATGCCAACTACTCTCATCAGAGCACCAGTTATATCGGAGCACAGAGAAAGCCCTCGATGATGCAGTCACAACGAGGAGAGGAGATCCCTAGAGACTTGCACATAGCGAAGAGTCCAGCAGCACAACCCCAAGAGCACAGGCTGGTAATTTCTGAGCTTTCTAAGCTACCCAACTGTGAGCCGGTGCTGCAGCAGGTTGCAAACTGAAGAAGCAAGTTGCCGGATCCCACCCCACAGTGGTTTCTCTTCAGAACATCTCTATCTTTCATATTTTACTAAAGACTCCCAGAGAAAAGCCCATTTTTTAATTTCAATCCAATTTCTTGCAGCCTCACCCAAGGTGCTTTAAGCACTTGCCATGGAGATGAGTTCAGCCAGATACTGTGTCCATCTGGCTCATCAATGCTCAGGACTTTCTCCTTAAAAAAAATCCTTTGACGCTTCTGAACTCAGTGTACTTGCCATAAAATCAATGCCAGCATCTGAGAAGCAGACAAAGAATAAATACAAGCAGACCCAAGTTAACCAGACCAGCCTCAAGGCTCCACAGAGAAACAGAGTGAACTTTCCCAGCATCAGGGGGACAAGAGGTACTGAGGGACACGGTTTAGAGATTGGTGGGAACGGTTGGACTCGATGACCCGGTGGGTCTCTTCCAACCCGGTGATTCTATGATTCTAAGATACATAATGTTGTCTGTGATCACACCTTATCACAAAACTTAGTGCTTAGGGCTGCTTCTTACACAACCCTACAACAAGGGGACACATCAAGTTGATTTAAGTAAAACCTCCAGCTGTCACTACTTTGGACAAAAGTCTAAATACACAGCCCTGTGGGGAAAATGCTTTAAGAATCATGATGCAAAAGAGGAAAACTTTTCCTATTTTAAAAATCTCCATTCTATTTTTTTAAGCTTCCGAACTGCCAACTCCAATATACTTTCAGACGTGACTGGCAGAGCTTTCAGTTAAAAAGAACTCTTTTAAAGAAAGCATATATATAATGACAATTTATCTAAACTTTTCCATTTGAACAAACGACAGAAAATGACTTTTCAATAAGCCAGCAATCCGTCCATGACTGAGAGGTCAGTAAGAGGGGAGAATCCTTTCAGGTTTGCCAGGACAACTAAAACCCAAGAATGTTTCAGTTCAGGAGTAAGGGTGGGAAGGAATCTGTTTTCCTGGCACCACCGAACATGAACTATTTTTGTCTTTTTTCTTTTTTTTTTTCCCATACATATCATGCATATAACAAATCCAAACTTCCCAATTTAGGAGAATTTTGAAAAAAGCGATGAGGGTGGTGAGGAAGAGGAGGACTTCCCAACAAACTTTCTTTTGGCATCTTTCCACAAGGGATAAGGGTTTTTTTCTCCACATCATGCAGAGGCAGCTGTTCACGTTTACAAAGGAAAGAAGCCTGGACACTTGAAAATAGTGCTTGATCTTCCTGCTCTGCTAGATGATATTCAAACCACTTCCAAATGAAGGCTAAATGAGTAGTTCAGCAGGGGAGAAAGAATTAATGTTCAAAGGGTTTTAAGAAGCCAAAGACCAGGAAAGGTGAAAGGGGAGAAGTATCTAGCACGTGCTGTATATAGAGGTGCAGGACACTGAGGCATAGAGTCACAGGTGCTCTGTGGAGGAGGTGAGGAAAGCCTCATCTGTGTTTAACTCAGCCATGAAATGACTCCTAGAGCTTTTCTGCTCTGATCATTCCAGCCCTGACACAGACACACTTCCGACAACCTCAATTCATTTGCCCTTAAAGCTCTGGGCAGCTTCCCCCTCCGAGCTCTCCACTACGCAATATGATTTGCTTCAGGGTTTTCAGGCTAAGCTTTTGGAAAGTGTCAACTGTTTGCCCCTAAGCGATCAAGATTCTGAATAAAGTCCTTGCCCTCCATCTGTGGGTTCCAGGCACACCTGGTCACCAGTGAGTGCCAGGGTGAGAAATAAAACCAGGCCAGAAGGGGCAGCTCCCACCCTGTATGCAAAGGGACACGAGAGTTCATTGAACGATCAGACATGTCTAAGGCACAAGGATGTTTAGTCGTCGCCTCCCACACTGATCCAAGAACTACCCAAAAACCTGCCGAAAAGGTTCCGCAGGAGCCAGAGTTCAAATCATCCTGACAGCACTATACAATAAACACATTCACAGCAGGAGTTATCGTCTTCAGGATCCGCTATCAGGCTGGGCTGCAAGGCAGGGCAAGAACTACTGAGCTCCAGTGATAACTGAGATTAGCCGGATGAAGATAGGAAAGGGATCAGGGAAAAGAGATGACGTAAAGGCACAGAAAGGACAAGGCGAGAAGGCAAGGAAGAATTTATTACGATGCTTAATGTCAGTATAGCAGAAAACAAATGACAGAAAATGGAGTAGGAGGGAAAGGACTGCACTATGGGGCTGGGGAAAGGCCCTTAGGGCACCCATTTCACAAGTCTCCGATGGGACAGACGATTACCTAAAACACATCTCATGTCAAGAGATATCTGATAAAGGGATAAGAAGCACCCACTGCCTCCTGCCCCCCAGTAAGCTGCAGCCTAAGTGAAGCAGAACAACCTGCTGGCAGTCAGTCCTCCCTCACTGCAAAGAGCAGAAGTCTGGAAGCTTTAGACGCAGCTTTGTGTGCACAGGAGTGTGAAACCACAGTTTCCACCTCTCCTTTCCATGGCCTGCCCCATTCCCAAGCACTCCGAGAGTTTAGGAAATGTCATCCAGAAACACAGTTATTAGAAGGATCATTTTTGCTTGGCAAGTCAAACACCCACATGAAGAAATGCCAGAACCAAGCTTGCTTACGCCTCCTCCACTGAAATGAGCACATTACTCAAGTGTCAGGATTTGATTCGCAGCAAGTTAGGAGCGTCCCAGCCAAAGCTGTCACGGATCTTTATCATCTAGATAAACGAGATCCAATTACATCACCATCAATTCATGTCAGGCTGCTCCTCTGTGGACTCCAGTCAGAGGCTGCACTGGGAGGAAATTCGGAGCTCACCGCATCCCAGGGCTGCCAACATCTGAAGTCCACATGAAATACAACTGACCAGCAAGGACTCACCACAGTCGTGAGTTTGCTACTGCTTCACTCGAGGCCATTGATATTAGAGTCGGGGGCTGGCTCGGAAAAAAAAACTAAAGCCATAAACAGACAGAGGGTATCCAGAGAGAGGAATCACTGCCGACCCCGTAAGATGCTCAGGCAAAAGGTTTAAAAATAGAACAAAGCGTTAGACCACACTAAATTGGAAAGGAGCCTATAAAGACCAGAACGTTAACAGGTTCAGAAAGAAGAGATAAGCTGCTTACAGAGTTAGCCTCTGCAGATATGAAAGAAACACTAGTCCAGAGGCAAACTCCAGCCAGGGAAATCCTAACCTCCCCATTAATGGAAGCTGGGAAGGAACAGGCAGGAAAGGATCGTTTTTTAATCTCTCATCTTGTTTCTTACTCTTCTTCCTAGACCTCTACTACTGTCACTGTTGGACACCAAATGCTGCAGTAGAAATGTCTACTTCTACTATCGCAGGATTATTATTGTAGGATTTGGTGAATAACACTTCCACACTCAAGCTTTCCCACCATCCCCTTACACTCCATATTTCTCTTCAGGCTGGTTTTACCAGGACTGCCTAATGTAAGCAATCAGCACATCAATATCTTCAGCCGAGTGTTTGAGTTGGATCCAAATATGGGGGAAGACCACAAAATCAAGATACAAACCAGTAACACAGTGATTTCTTTGGTACAGAGCAGTGTTCCTCTGCTTTATCTCCTCTTTAGACTCTGTTGGTTCATTGCCCCTTTTGAGGCAGGTTAGAGTTAACCGGTTGCTTCAGGCTTCAAGGCTTAAACCAGCCTCAGTGACTCCTTGACCAGCAGTGACCTGATCACTGGTTTTTCTAATTTCTGGAGCAGGGCCCCTTGCTTCTCCACTGACAAAGTGGAGTAAATCCAGGGGGAGCATGTGGAAAAGGAAAACATGCTCTAGGCCACGTGCGCTAATCAATACTCTGTGCAAGACAGAACATAAGAAGCAAGAGAAAACCAGCTCCATCAGACAGTCCTGCTCCATCCCCATCCCTCGTTAAATCAGCATGGACAGGCGAAGCAGGTCACTGACCAAAGCGCAGGTGCAGCGCTCAGGAGGCAGAGAGCAAGCAGAGCAATAGCTGCAGTTGCTGCTTGGTCCAGCTTAGCCTGTAATTGCTTCCTCTGATCCCTTCACTTTTTTCTTCAGTCTCTGGTTTTTGGGGGTTGGGTTTTTTTTTTTTTTTTTGATGGGGGGAAGAAGTACACACACAGATGACCACCAGACTTTTTTCCCCCCTGCTGTTGGGTCGCAGTTTTCAAGCCTCTATCCAGCCCCCACACTAATAAATCTCCGGGACTATCAATCACCTTGGAACAGGTCTCTCTTCTCAAAGGAAATGGGCTCACTCTCTTCATTAGCTACCTGAGCCCACCAGCCAGAGCAGAGCCCCGTTTCAAGTCTTTGATGGACGGCTAGACTTAGAGGAACACGTGCCTCAATTTCACAGGAGAAAGAAAAAGTATTTACTAATTAGACAGGGCAATGCCCATTAAAAGCTGGTTTTAATACGTGGCCCCAAATCATCCTTCCCTCTGCGAAGTGTCAGGATGCCTCACAAAGCAGAAGCACAGCCCACAGGCAGGTATATGCAGAGATGGTGAACGGAGCACCATGAACCCACAACACCTCTTTACAGCAATGAGGTGGTTGCAGCAGTTGTGCTTCATGCAGATGGGAAGGAAGGTAGAATCATAGAATCATAGAATCACCAGGTTGGAGGAGACCCATCGGATCATCAAGTCCAACCATTCCCATCAAACACTAAACCATGCCCCTCAGGACCTCATCCATTCCTGCCTTAAACACTTCCAGGGAAGGTGAATCAACCACCTCCCTGGGCAGCCTGTTCCAATGCCCAATGATCCATTCCCTGAAAGGCAGAGAAGAACTGACAAATCCTAGAGAACGAACCACACGACACAGGGATCACACTGCACAGACCACACTGCTCATTCCCCAGAGGAATGAGTTTCCCTTCAATCCTGCCCATCTCCTCCTATGTACTCGCTCCTCTCAGAACTCCAGCCTCTCTGATCCTGCTCCCATCTCCTCCCTACCTCTCCTAGTGTTTCAAATGTAGTTTGCTTTACTGATATAGAGTCAGAATGGTGCACTTGCTCATGTTAAACAGTACACCAAGCAAGAAGCGAAGTGGCCGGATAGTGCTGCGACAGGAGACATCATGATCCTGATGTGTGCCAGACCTAACGTGAGGGAAGTTCACCCCTGAGCCAAACCTTCACGTTTAACGGTATTTTCTCTAGGCCTGAAAATATTCCTGCAGGAAGTGCAATGCTCTGCGCCAAAGCACCAAAACTCAGCAGCAAGAGTTAAGCCGGAGATTTACGCTTGTGGATACTGTAAATTCATATCAGCTGCAACCTCATCCTGAGCACACAGATGACAGAGCCTGGCCAAGATGAAGGCTCTGCTGCTCTAAGCATCCTCCCACTCTGCTAGGAACCACCTTCTGTTCAGACAGGACCCTTCAGGAGTTTCCTATAATCCACATTCCTGTGCTTAGATATTCCTTCTCCTGAGCTGGAATAGGAAATCTTGTACCTGCAGACTGGCAGAGCAACATTCATTGCACACCACACACCTGAAGCAAGTCAGCTTTTCTTTCCCCTGCTTTTCCAGTGAGCACTAACTGATAAATAGCCCAATCTCTGCTTGGAACAAAGGAGACTCTCCCCCTGAGCTCCTAATCCAGAGATGCAATACCAACACCTTGTCTTCTGGATCCCTCTAAGCAACTCATACTGTTCATTTATATTGAAGGAGGTAAATATAGTGCCCACCAATGCCTATTTCTCAAGTTGGCACAAGCTATTTAGATCACAAAGCCACGTCCAAGGCTCAGTGCAGCCATGAGATGTTGCCCACTGGAAGTCAACCACAGCCTTCTAAGAGATATAGAGGCTGGTGAAGGGTTTGGAGAAGAAGAGGAGCGGCTGAGAGAGCTGGTGTTTAGCCTGAGGAACAGGAGGCTGAGGGGAGACCTCATTGCTCTCTACAACTACCTGAAAGGAGGTTGTGGAGAGGAGGGAGCTGGGCTCTTCTCCCAAGGGACAGGGGACAGGATGAGAGGGAATGGCCTCAAGCTCTGCCAAAGGAGATTTAGGCTGGAGATTAGGAGGAAGTTTTTCAACTAAAGGGTCATTGGAATAGGCTGCCCAGGGAGGGGGTTGATTCCCCTTCCCTGGAGGTGTTTAAGGGACGGGAAGACGAGGTGCTGAGGGACATGGTTTAGTGTTTGATAGGAATGGTTGGACTCGATGATCCGATGGGTCTCTTCCAACCTGGTGATTCTATGATTCTCTATCTCCAAACCCCTGTCGGATTCAGCAGCTCTAATCCGAGGCAGGAGCAGACAGACACCCCTTCAACAAGCACTTTGCACAGCATGAACTTGACATGCAGTCCTGGAATTCAAGGCAGGCTTGAATTAACCCTGCTGATCTCAGCCACTCAGCGGATGGCCCTGCGCTTCAAATAAAATGTCCATTTTGGTTACAGACTACAAATTTTATTTGATAAGTACTAGCACCAGGAAGTTACTATTGCCTACAACCTCCTGCAGAATTTTTATACAAAAAATAAGACAAGCATCTGACTTCATGCGTACACAACCACTATTTTCTTCTCTTAGTAATCTTATACCTTCACTTTGATAAATTCAGCCCTTTTTCAGTCCTCACCCAAATATTTTTTTTTTTTTACTTTTAGAAGAACTGAGGGTGGGGGGAATTCCCCAAAGAGGCCCAGTGCTTCCCCCCTTGTAATGAAACCCTGTAATGGAATGCCCTGCACTCCAATTAGGAAGAAATGCTAATTTTCTCCAGTTGAGCACCCGCTCTAGATGTATCTAATTTGTTTCACTGCTTTCATCTCTCCCCTCCATCGCATTTTCATTTAAAGGTTATGATCTGTTTGTGCCCTTCATGCCGCGCCCTGACAAGACACCCCTATGAGAGGTTGCAGGGGCCACGTCGCCCTTCCTTACCCCCTTCCCAAACAAAAACCAAAGCGCCTTTTTTTTTTTTTTTTTTTTTTCCCTCCACTGCCTCTTTAAGAAATGCAGAAAGACGAAGGGGAGGAGCAGGGAATTGGGAAGACAATAATTAAAAACAAGAAGTAAGCCCTCTTGCCAGTTCGGTTGTTGGATGTTTCCAACAAAAGGTTAGAGACCTTTGCACCACGACCAATACCAGTATAACCAGCACTACAGAGTCTCCTGCTCCTGCAGATCCATTTAGGAACAGCTGCCATGCAAGAATACCTTTTTCCAAAAGGTCTGAGATTCCAAATTGTTTAATTTCTTGTCAGGCTACGGAACATGTTCTCCCCCCATCTGTCAAGGGAGAGCATCTGGTCAGAAAGGACCAGAAAGGAAAACTGGCTTAGCTGAGGAGAAAGCCCCAGTACTGCACTTCCCACTTCTCTCTCATGGGTAAAGCCTTAGAATCATAGAATCATAGAACAACCGGGTTGGAAGGGACCCATCGGATCTTCCAGTCCAACCATTCCTATCAAACAAACAAACAAAAAAAAAAATCCTATTCCTTGTCCTGGGAGCCTCTGTTTTGAGAAATTCCTTCAGGAGAACTGGGGCTTGAGCTGGGTAGTGTTATTATAGGGAAAACCAAAATCCAGTCACGACCCTACCTTGGTTTCCTCCAACAAGGCCTCTTTGCAGCCTGTCCCTGTATTCTCAAACAAAACCGTTCGATCACCGAGTGCAGCCTCCTCTACATGCACTCTCTGCTTCTAAGCAAAGGCATTTCTGTTCAGCCTCTCCCTCTCCTCGCTTCAGTTTTCTTCTCTAATTCTTGGCCATCAGGAAAGACATCCCTGACCTAGACTCTCTAGATACAACTCTCCTCACACATCTGTTGCCAACACCCGACAAGTTAAAAGTGCCCAAAGAACCTCTCAGTAGGCAGTGCAGCCAAGTAGCCCCCGTGTGAAACGGGGTAGGAGCTCTGGGGTTCCACCTGCAGCACAGCCTAGAACAGTTGCTTTCCTGGGAAAAGGATAGGAATAGTTGGATACCTTGTCTAGGTTGAGCACTGATCAGCCTGTTCTTGGACAACAAGATGAAGCTGGAAAAGTACTACACGAGTGTTTTCGGCTTGGCCTGTATCAGACACGGTGTGACCAGCAGGGCCAGGGAGGTTCTTCTCCCTCTGGGCTCAGCACTGGTGAGACGGTTCCTTGATTCCTGGGGTCAGTTCTGGGCCCCTCAGCACAAGAAGGATGTTGAGGCTCCGGAGCGAGACCAGAGAAGAGCAACGAAGCTGGGGAAGGGGCTGGAGAAGAAGAGGAGCAGCTGAGAGAGCTGGGGGTGTTTATCCTGGAGAAGAGGAGGGTGAGGGGAGACCTCATTGCTCTCTCCGACTACCTGAAGGGAGGTTGTGGAGAGGAGGGAGCTGGGCTCTTCTCCCAAGGGACAGGGGACAGGACGAGAGGGAATGGCCTCAAGCTCCACCAGGGGAGATTTAGGCTGGACATTAGGATGAAATTTCAAACAGAAAGAGTGACTGGGCAGTGTCAGAGGCTGCTCAGGGAGGTGGTTGAGTCACCTTCCCTGGAGGGGTTTAAGGGACAGGTTGATGAGGTGCTGAGGGACATGGGTTAGAGATTGGTGGGAACAGTTGGACTCGATGATCCAGTGGGTCTCTTCCAACCTGGTGATTCTAAGATTCGCTAATACTGCCCACGATAGCCGCCAGCAACCTGTCATTTCCTGCTGCAGCCCCTCAATCCTGTCAGTCACAGCGCCATATGCTCCATTACAAGCTACTTCTCACTGTTTCCAACACCTCCAAAAGATTTTGCAGAAAGACCTGATAATCCCCCCGTCCTGCCCCTCTCTGCAGACACGATTCCCTCCTAACTCGACTTTCTAGGACCACAAACGGGTTGGAGGCACACAAAGATTTACTCTTCACAGATAGCAGCCTTGCCCTTTCCTCCCCCCTGACCCCCTCTCTATCTGGTCCCTGCGAACAAACCCCGAGTGGGAAAGAACGTTTGGACGAGGCCTGTGTCTGGGCCAGCCGCCTTTCATCCAGGAGATGCCTCTTCCCGTTGGAAAATACAAGCATTGTGTGAAAACATTTTAATATATTCATGCACATTCCTATAGCTCACAGGAGCGAGTGGGTCCCAGCACCCTCCCCTCCTTGCCTCCCAAATGATTTTCATCGGCAGCGATGCTCTGGGAATGCCACCTGTTTTCTCAAATGCCCGCGAGTATGTAAATTGTGGGAATATACAGGCCAAGCGCCGCAGTTTTATTGTGCTGCAGAAAAGATTTTACTAATTACTCGCCTAAACTCCAAAGCAATACGCCTGCTTTCTTACAAAGCGGGAGAGCAGGGAAGGTGGGGGTGGTGGGAAGAGGACGAGGGGGGAGAAAAAAAAAACTGGGGGTGGGGGGGATAGAGAGTCAAAGGAAAGAGGGAGAAGGAAAGGGAACGCAAGGGATGCATTTCAAAGTTTCTCCAGCAATTGGATGGGGGGGGGTAGCTGGGCTCAATGTGAAATCATAGAGGTCAAAGGTGGGTCTCCCTCCCTTGTGAGAAAGTGGTGAATCAGGACGGTTTATCAAACGATCATTTTCTTTTGAAACTGGGAGGCAGCGGCTGGGACAATCCTGCAGATGTGCTTGATGAGTTCGGGACAAAAATGGGGCGCCTCCTCCCCCCCCCCTCCCTCCTTTAAGGTCTCCCATCAGGGGTTGCTTCTCCCTCCACTGCTTCCAGAGCCCTCCCCTCCCTTCTTCAGTGGTCAGCTGAGACCCCCACCCACTGATCGCCTTTGTCTCGCTGGCCTTTGGACACACTGACAGGGTCCTTTATGAGACCCCAATCAAGACCCCCATGTCACAGGTACCTAGTAGAGATACCAGACCCTTTTCAAATGAGGAACAACAAGGAAAATATGCTGGCCCATTGTCCCAGCACGGCACCAAGGGAGATGAAAGGGACAGGCTGCTCCCTCTCCACAGACCGCCTGCCAATCAACCCCAGTTATTAAGGTCACAATGTGGAAATTCTTTTGACCTACACCTAATCAAAGATGCACCACGGCCTTTGGAGACAACATGGGGGAAGGTGGGAGGGCAGGCATCCCCCCAACCTCCCCACCCATAAATACAGTGCAGCTTCCAAAGAGAATTTAGTAGGAGTTACCTCAGTTAGTGCCACGTCACGCTGGCCCCAAGGACCGCTGGGGCAGCCAAGATGAGCTCCATGCTGGCATCCAGCCTCCGGAGAGCTTAAATTAAAAGCTTTCCTTGTTAAAAAAGCTTGAGACTGAGCGACACTGGAGGTGGCTCAGAAGTCACAATCGTGAACCCTCTGTGACAAGTACTAAGCATTCTTTTTCCCCCATTCCTGGTAGCGCTGGTTTGTGCAGGCCACGGGCTTCACAGAATCATAGAATCATAGAACAACCAGGTTGGAAGAGACCCATCGGATCATCGAGTCCAACCATTCCTATCAATCATTCCTACGTTCGTGAAACATGCTCAGCACCATCTGACACTGGGTCCCAAAGAAAAGCTCAGTGGGCATGAACCTCCAAAGGTGAAGCGCTTGGAAGACTGGACAGAAGCCAGCAGTGCACAGTGGAAGCTCCGAATCCCCCTTGTACTACACAGGATGAAGATACGAAGCAGATGATGGCAGCAACTCTTAGGACTAAGCAGAAATCTCTCCGAGGGGAGTGCCTGCTGTGACAAAGCCATCAGAGCACGGGTCAGACAGAATCAGAGAGGCACATCTCATCACACTTGGAATACGGACAAGATCACCTGCCTCTGCATCACTCGCTGTCTGAGAGTTGTCACATACACTCAGTAACAGACCAGTTGGACACAATAAACCTGACAAGAGTGGCATAAGAAGCGACAGACTACGCTCTGTGGTAGTTCACACAAAAGGGCAAAAAAATCCAAATCCCAGAACAGAAACATTTTCAGCCTATAGAGGAGGTTTCTGCAAGTGGATGATTTTGAATGTAGTTCTCCAGAAGAGCCATGTGGCTGCCACTTGCACACGCTAAGACCGATCTTGAATAAAGAAGAAACTTCTGGTATTTCTCCTTATGCCCCATATCTACCAGCATGCAGGGAATACCCTTCCTCGCAGCTCGCTTCTCTCGTTCTGTTGGCATCCTTCAAGACCATCTGGATCAAGCTGTTAGTGAAAGGCAAGCAAATGTGAGGTGGTGGGAGAGTGAAGACACAAACACTGCAGCAGTCACAGCAACCTAGCTGCAAGTTTCATTATGCTAAACACTTTGCTCATGCACTGGCTCATCTTCCTTGGCCTTTTATACGTTTTTTAGCTAATGAGAGACTCAGATTCAGGGCTACTAAGTCCCTCAACTCCCATCGGTGAGCCCACAGAAGATAACAGCCTACCAGTTGTGACCAGCTGGATGGGAGATGATTAAGTGTGCGATTCCAAAAGAGAATCATAGAATCATAGAACAACCAGGTTGGAAGGGACCCATCAGATCATCTAGTCCAACCATTCCTATCAAACACTAAACCAAGTCCCTCAAGACCTCAAACACCCGTCCCTTAAACACCTCCAGGGAAGGGCAATCAACCACCTTCCTGGGCAGCCTATTCCAATGCCCAATGACCCTCTGTGTGAAAAACTTCCTCCTAATCTCCAGCCTAAATCTCCCCTGGTGGAGCTTGAGGCCATTCCCTCTCGTCCTGTCCCCTGTCCCTTGGGAGAAAAGCCCAGCTCCCTCCTCTCTACAACCTCCTTTCAGGGAGTTGCAGAGAGTAATGAGGTCTCCCCTCAGCCTCCTCTTCTCCAGGATAAACACTCCCAGCTCTCTCAGCCGCTCCTCATAGGGCCTGTTCTCCAGCCCCTTCACCAGCTTCGTTGCTCTTCTCTGGACTCGCTCCAGAGCCTCAACATCCTTCTTGTGCTGAGGGGCCCAGAACTGGACACAGTATTCAAGGAGCGGCCTGACCAGTGCTGAGTCCAGAGGGAGAATCACCTCCCTGGACCTGCTGGTCACAACAGAGGTTGCCTGTTCCCACGTGTTTACACAAAGCCTAATATACTGCTTCTCTGCTGCAAGTCACTGCCACTCCTAAAACTGCCCCCTCTTCCTTGGCTCTTACACAATTGCTGAAGCAGGTGGGAGACAGTTTTTATTTCTTGATGCAGACCGACTACCTCCTATAGCAGAAATGATGTGGCTACAGCAAAGCAATCCCTGCTTCAGCCTGTTGTAAGCAGAGATCCCAATGGATATTTGAAATAAGCCACCTCCTCTACCAAGAGGTGAGTTTCTTGGTTCAGAGCAATATCCACCGTCACCACCCTCCTTTCAAATGCCAACACAGGCTGAGGAGCAGCCTCCTGCTGCCCTCAGAGTCAATCAACACTCTTTTAAAGAGGGGCTAGGCTGCTATCTTAGGACACTACAGCCTCACTTCCTACCTTAGGGCATGAGCTGCATCCTGAGTGTCACCTGCAGCCTCACCTGGGAGGAGCAACAGTGGGAGCTGCACCCGGTTAGAGGCACCTGCACCTGGGGCTCTCCCTGTGCAGGAAAGGTCCATCCCTCTCTGTGCCTCTCAGCCACCAAAAGCAGCTCCTTGAAAGGCAGGGGACGGAACAGACACCAATAATTGTAGGAGTGAAACCTGGCATCCTGCTGCCCATCTACCTTTGCACTCCCTCTCTGATTCTCTTTGAACCTCTGGTACAGCTTGTCAGGTCGCTGCCCTCCCGAGAGATCAGAACAAAAATACAGCAGTGATTACTATTGTACACTGATTTGCAAGCTGGAAAAAGAGAGAGAGAAAGAGAGAGAACAACCTCCGTGTGTCAGGCTATGAAAGGGCTGCGACTGAAGCCTGAAGCCGCCTGAAAAACAAACCCTTAATTTAAATGTTAATGAAAGTGCTGAAGAGACATCAGAGACTTTCGTTTCTCTACTAGGAGCAGAATCACTAGGTCTAGAATTTATGGCCTCCTTCACCTACCCTCTCCCCTTCTCTGCTCCATCAGCCAGAGAAGTTAGGAAAGGGGAAAAAAAAACCACCCTAATTTTAACATTAACTCCACACTTCCACCCTGGGATGCAATTGCTAAATTATCTGTCGGCAGGACACTGATCAAAGGTGGAAAAACAAAGGCACACTGCACAGCCCAGCAAAGGTAAACAGCAGCTAAGGTCTGCTGAAGTTACCTTCTCCCCCTGAGAATTTAAAAAGCAAAGAGAAAACGATCACAAACTGGAAGCAGAAACCTCAAACTGAAAGGCTGGCAGCCCCCTCAACTACATTTCTTCTGTCACATCGATTAAACAGACGTGGATTCTCCTGTGCAAACCAAGCAGCACAAGAAAGATGCTTCCCTCAAGCTTTCCAAGACAGACTTTCCCCTCAAGCAAAGGGAACGATGAGGAAAAAACTGCAGGGGGAGAACGAAAAAAAAAAAAAAAGTTTCAATACGCAACACACCATTAGAAACAGATGTCTGGGTTCTAACCCAGCCGGCTGCTGCCTCCCTGAACCTGCTCACCTGCACACAACCACTGCTGAGCCAATTCACAAACTCACAGAAAACATAACAATTAGAATACTGGCCAAAAGCAACAAAAACAGAGCAAGTCTTCAGTCGCGGGAGCTTCAGAAGGCAAAGGAAGGAAACTGAAGTGAAGAAACTGCAGTTTCTCGGCCGATAGAAGTGTTTGCACATATGTTCACCTTCCCTGGAGGTGTTTAAGGGACGAGTGGACAAGGTCCTGAGGGACATGGGTTAGTGTTTGATTGGAATGGTTGGACTCGATGATCCGGTGGGTCTCTTCCAACCTGGTTGTTCTATGCTCTATGTTTGTTTCTAGAGGAGAGGGGAAAAAGGACACGCGTGTTCACATGTTCGGCCATGTGAAGAAGATCAAATAGAGTATTTATCACACGATTAAAAGAAGCTAAAACAAAGTCATCTTCCTCCCAGCATCAAGGGAACAGTCAGGGCACACGGACAGGACACAGGTGTCATTTTAGCTCCAGAGGGGAGAAACCGCTACTCATTTCCTGCTCTTCAGCTTGGGGGTGAAAGAGCAGCGAGTCAGTTATGACTACTGCAGACACCCCGAAAGCTGCACCCAGATCATTCTCCGAGGTCGGTAAGAGACGGCAGTTAACGCCACCAGTAACTCTGCAAGGCCACCCTGGGATCTCACTGCCAACCAAGCTCCTCCTGCTCCTGCTTAAGAAACAGCTGCAGGTCAGAGTCCCCTCTCGATTAGAATGGTTGGACTCGATGATCTGATGGGTCTCTTCCAACCTGGTTGTTCTATGATTCTATGATTCTATGATTATTCAAACTACACAGGCTCTGCAGAGCTGCCCAAGGACAGCAGGGCTCACGCTGCCGCTATTCTGCCGCCAATGCACAAACCAGAATAAAAACCAGCCGCTTGCCCCAACTTCCAGCAGACTCGGAGAGGTTAACTGCACAAAGCTGGGTCAAACCAGAGCACTGCTGCAACTAACAGCTCATCTGGAAATGCAGTAGGGGATATCTGATGATAAAAGTAGAGCGAGAAACCAGGGTAGAGGGAACATCAGGGCAGAGGGAACATCATCAAACTGCTGCACATTCGATTGGGCAGTTAAAAACACTGCAAAGTTGCTCTGACTCAAGTGGGTTGTTTTGCTCTAATGCCATCTGCAAGATCAGATTGTTTTACTTCCCCCCAAAAAAGTTTCCAGATAACCATTAAAAAGAAGCTCTCAAAATTAATCATTTTGATTGCTCCCAATGGAAGAGAGGCCCATTCAGTCAAGATGCCTGTCAGCAACCCTTCTCTTCCTTCCTTGCCCCAGCGAGTTTCGGGTATGTTTTAAAACTTCTCTGAACTTGTCCACAGGGACAGAGGTCTCCCTAGATATTACTTGCCCAGTAATTCCAGGGGAGAGGCGAACAGGTTAACAGGGATTCGAATTAGCATATTAAAATAGAGGAGTCCGGTCTCAAAAACAACACAGCGTGAATAGAAGAAAGCACGAGCTTAGCTGTTTTAATTCAGCTCTTCACAGAACTACACATTTTCCTTTAAATTAAACATTCCACGCAGGAGCAAACCTCTCTGGAGCAAACCTGCACATGAACGTAACACGAAGGCCAAGGGCATCCTGGTTTGGATCAGAAATGGTGTGACCAGCAGGGCCAGGGAGGTGATTCTCCCTCTGGACTCAGCACTGGTGAGGCTGCTCCTTGAATCCTGTGTTCAGTTGTGGGCCCCTCAGCACAAGAAGGATGTTGAGGCTCTAGAGCAAGTCCAGAGAAGAGCCACGAAGCTGGGGAAGGAGCTGGAGAACAGGCCCTATAAGGAGTGGCTGAGAGAGCTGGGGGTGTTTATCCTGGAGAAGAGGAGGCTGAGAGGAGACCTCATTACTCTCTCCAACTACCTGAAGGGAGGTTGTGGAGAGGAGGGAGCTGGGCTCTTCTCCCAAGGGACAGGGGACAGGACAAGAGGGAATGGTCTCAAGCTCCACCAGGGGAGATTTAGGCTGGAGATTAGGAGGAAGTTTTTCCCACAGAGGGTGATTGGGCATTGGAATAGGCTGCCCAGGGAGGTGGTTGATTCCCCTTCCCTGGAGGTGTTTAAGGGACGGGTGGACGAGGTCTTGAGGGACTTGGTTTAGCATTTGATAGGAATGGTTGGACTAGAAGATCCGACGGGTCCCTTCCAACCTGGCTGTTCTATGATTCTATGATTCTATGAACATGTGCAAGAAGAGGTCACCTACTACAGCAGAGCTGGGGAAGGAGAGATCGACTCCTGGGCTCGCACCCCAACACTCTTCTCTGCCACAACCGGGCGCATTACACTCACCTGCCCCAGACTGCACGAAAAGTTTCCCAGCTCTCTATCTGTAGTTACATATTAAAAGCCACTTTTGTGCCTCCATCATCTCTTTTCTTGGTTTAAAATCCAACACGTGGCACAATATGGGAAGACGAGCTCCCATGATAAATATTTTAAAATCTAAACAGCAAATGTCAACATTCAGATGGCAGAAGGAGCCAGCTTGAATTTGAATACTTCTTTTTAATCCAACACCAATGAATTTGGACTCAATGATCCGATGGGTCTCTTCCAACCTGGTTGTTCTATGAATTTACAAATCCAGGATTAATAATTAATTTAACATCAAGGCCTATTTTTTTTTTTTCTTTTCCCTGCGGTCTACAGGCTTCCCCGTCTTTAGAGGGAAAAACTGCAACAGGTTTTCCCCTAAATAAAGGAATGATTTAACAGTGCAACAGAAATGATAAGCCTTATGCTTCTGCAATCACAAATGTCATGCAATTGGACCTCATTTTCTCCATAAACCCACCCCTCAAATTAAACAGCACACAGCGGTGACTTCTCTTCCCAGCAACTGCCACCTCAGGGAACCAGAAAGCATGAAGGTGCCACTGCCCCAGCAGAAAGCCCTGGGTTTGCCTCGCTTTGCACATTTGAGCTGGTCCACTGCGCTCAGGCTTGCCCTGCTCCCTGAGCACACATAAGTCACCGCAGTGAGCACCAGAAAATGGAAGTTTAACATCTGCATGATGCAGAGTTCAAAAGGCAAATGAACTCGGGGGGGGAAGGGGATTACAAGCAGCTAAGAAATGTAGTTTACGATACGCAGCCTCTCTAAGTGCAGCGTTTTAACCAATCCATGGAGAAATACAGCTTTGGAGACCAGTTCAACCAGGGTGCCTGAGTCTGCCCTGGCAACTTATTTTAAGTATCCTGTATTGAGGATGCTCTCAGGACTCTTTCTAGTCCCTGATGTGACACGCAACATGGGACCTGCTGTCCCATGCTCAGTGATTAGCAGAACAATGCAAAGACTTGCTGAGAAACCTTTCCAGAGAAGAGCAACGAAGCTGGGGAAGGGGCTGGAGAAGGAGAGGAGCGGCTGAGAGAGCTGGGGGGGTTTATCCTGGAGAAGAGGAGGCTGAGGGGAGACCTCATTGCTCTCTATAACTCCCTGAGAGGAGGTTGTGGAGAGGAGGGAGCTGGGCTCTTCTCCCAAGGGACAGGACGAGAGGGAATGGCCTCAAGCTCCGCCAGGGGAGGGTCAGGCTGGACATAAGGAGAGAATTTTTCACAGAAAGAGTCATTGGGCAGTGTCAGAGGCTGCCCAGGGAGGGGGTTGAGTCGCCTTCCCTGGAGAGGTTTAAGGGACGGGTGGACAAGGTGCTGAGGGACATGAGTTAGTGTTTGATAGAAATGGTTGGACTCGATGATCCAGTGGGTCTCTTCCAACCTGGTGATTCTATGATGATTCTATGAAAAGATTACATGAAGGACTAAGCCAGTTCTCCCCTGCACAGTAAGGAGCGAAGATCCAGTATTCTTGGTACCCTTTTACTGCTTTTATCCTACTTGATCTCCTTGATGAGCATCATTCCATTTGCAGATTCTCCAAGCATCCAGCCCAGCGTCACTACATGGACAGCAAGGAAGCCTCTTCCCTAGCTCAGCATGTCTGTAGTGACACATGGAAACTGCAAAGAAATCAAAGCAGAATAACCAGGAAAGGTGCCTGAAGCCAGAGGAGTTTCACCTTCTCTGGAGGGGTTTAAGGGATGGGTGGATGAGGTGCTGAGGGACGTGGTTGAGTGTTCGATAGGAATGGTTAGACTCAATGATCCAGTGGGTCTCTTCCAACCGGGTTGTTCTATGATCCTATGAAGAGCACAAGCCTCTGCAGCTTAGTTTGGGTGTACAGGCCCTGTCCTTTAGAGCAGGACTTCAGCAGCCATAGCAGAAAAATCCAGCAGTGGGTCAGGATTGCATGGAGTACTTTCTAAAGAAGCTTCACACAGAGGGAAATATTATGGAAAAAGCAAGAAAAACGTTTCAGTCCCACCCACGAACAGCTGAGGTTCAGTAAGAATACAACCCTCACAACTCCAGAGTCTTAGTTCTGGCAAACCTCCAGCCTCTCCAAAACACTTTCAAATAGCTAAAGGAGCTCTTCCTGCTCTTGTCCCACCATATACAACTGCTTTGAGCGGTTCCTGAGCTCTAAACGTTCGCAGCAGTAAGAGTTGATAGGCCAAAATACTTAGGTGGCTGGTCTGATACTCCAGCAGTTCTACACCAGCAGAGAAGTCTCCGTTCTTATGGAGGAGCTCTCGGTTTATACCAGCACAAGGGCGAAGGGAGAGCCAGGAGGGCACGTCAGATGTTTAGGAGGAAGTGGAGGTTATAGGCCACGTTCAGCCTCACTGAAGAACAAACGCATCCAGGCTCTGGCAAGAAGGATGGGGACTGCAAGAGCGGAAAAGCTTCACACACAAGTGCATGGGGAATGCACACGGGTGAAATATGGGCTCTTGCAAATAAAACAGAAACCACAGAGCTCCCCAAAGCAGATCTTGCTAGAAACCAGATATTATCTTTTTGATACTCATCCTCATTAGACAGCAAGCAATAAAAACCTATTAGTGAAAAATTCATCTCCCCTGCCCCTTGCCCTGGCCCTCCCCCACCACCTGCCCTCCTGCTCTGATCCTCTCTCTCTTCTAGGATGGCTGCGATTTGTCCTGAGAAGCGACAGGTTTATAGGTTAGCCGACACCTTCTCTCTGTGGAATTTTAATTAACTTCTCCCATCGTCAATATGTTAAGGAGCAGGGTTCCCATTATACGAGGTCAGCAGCGTGTTTCAGGCCCTGCTATATCAGCCGTCAAATTGAAGAATTAATGACGTGGCTAATTGGCTCTAATTCTCCACACCCCCCCCCCAAAAATATAGAGGGGTAAGGGGGGTGGGTCGGGTGAGCTAGTAGGGGAGGCTGGTACAGTCTACCGTCTCATAAAATAAAATAAAATTAAAAAATAATAAATAAAAAAAAAGAGTGTGCAATTTAAGTCCACTTGTTCGCGGGGTAGCTGTTCCAGGACCTCCCATTTATCATTCTGCAGGGAGGAAAGGGGAGGTGGGGAGACTGTGGGTAAATATTGTGACAGAGAGGGTGCACATGCGTGCGCCCCAGGAAGAAGAACACGGTCATGACAAGAGGCCACCTCCGTGGGTCATCACTTAGGAGTAGGAAACAGCACGTCAGGGCTCTAACCAGGCCTCTAACCAGCAGCAGCCAGAGCCTGTCTATTAGAAAAGGGGCCCTCACTGCACACAAGACAGCTGAGGGCTTCTATCTAACATCTTGCAGCAGCATTAACACACGTGGCACTTCTTCAAAAATATTATCTGTCTCGAACACTCGGAGCGCTGGGATGAGGGAACAGCAAAATCATAACAGGCCTTGAGGGTCATTTCCCTGATAATGCCATTAGCTCCGTACCACTAAGTTTCTGCTGCCTGCAAAACAAGCTTGGAAATCTAATGAGGACAGCAGTTGTTGGAAGCACGTGAGTTTTGCACAAGCCTAAAATTCAGATGCTACCTGGGCAGCAACGACAGTTCCTCTCCCCTCTTCCTTGCGGAAGTATCTTTCTTGCAAGCAGAAGCCCAGCTTAACAGTGAACCGAAGAGATAGACACATTGCTGGTCAGTGGAAGGTTTTAATAGCAAGAGTTTAAGTTTCTCTGAGTTTCCCTTCCCCAAGGAGCACTTTGAAAAACACTGTGGAAGACACTGGTGTAGGCACTGCCCTTGCCTCCCATGCTTAAGTTGGAGTCGTAGCATTATGCTCACACTAGATGTGCAGAGCTGCAGGCAACAGAGGCTGGAAAACTCCATCCCTGAACTCCACTTCCATCTTTTCCAGATCAGCATGCTTAAAAATGAGCTCTATCCACTGCACACAGCTCCCAGGCAGGGACCTTTTTGCTTGGTTTCTCTTCTGCCAGAGAGTGCGAATACAAGTCAACATCTTTTCAGTACAGAAAATCTCAAGAGGATCCGGCTCATTGCTTCTAATTAGCAAGCCAGAGTTAGCTCTGTGAGGAAGAATGAACAGATCCCACCTGAGAGAGTAAGAGGAAGGCAGGGCCATTTTCACAGCCTCTTCAGGAGCAAGTGGATCACTCCACTGCTAAAGGAAACAAAGACTCCAGTGGCTTTCATGAGCTCCTGCTGCAGGCATGAGCACCTGATCAGTCTCCACTCGAATCAACCCCTAGAGTGTCACACTGGGGACTTGGAGAGCTGTGTGGACACAGCCTGTCCAACTCCTTTGCTTCTCTCTGTTGGAAATTGGGAATAAAGAGATCTCAGTTACCTTAATAAGGGGCTGATAGCGATGGACCACACTCGATCCTCTGTCTGTACGGTGTGTAGACACTGCCCAGCTCTGCCCGCGGACAGGGACCAAACCTAGAGAGAGAGAGATGGAAGTTATGCCGCATCACCCAGCAGGTGTAGAAGGTGGGGAGCAGGCTGCTAGTGCCCTGATGAGCTGCCAAAACCGCCATGACCACCTTCCGAGATCCTCTCCCTGAGGTAATGATCCCATTACTGATTTTTGAGGAGCAGAACCTTCAATCACTAGCAGAAACACGCACTTAGTTACACGAAGATTTAGTTTAGGAGCACGATTTTCCATCCCACCGGTAACAGAGAGAGCACCTCCATCACCACATGCTCTCTAGGGCATCACTCAGACTTATCTCCTGTAGCTACAGAAAAGAAGTGGCATTTGTTCAAATCTCTGCTGTTCTCTTGAATAGTGTGGGAAGATTCTGTACCATCCCTGAAAAATTTCCATCCGTATCATCTACAAAATGAATCATTCACCACCCTGTAAAATATTTTTATAAACCCATTTCAACCAAGTTTAAGTGCTATTTTCAAACAGCCCCTCTTGCTCACTGACAACGAGAGAATCCTTTCTCTGCTCCGTCAGTACATACACACACAACCCTCTCCACCACTTCACCACTAACAAAGCCCCCCGGATTCTTGTTGGGGCCCTTGCTCGTGGCCCTCATTTTCTCCACCTTGCCTACACTCTAGGCCCCCAGGACCGAGCCCCCCAGCTCTCTGTTACCGACCCCCAACATTTCACTTCAAGACTTCAAAGCTGGGAGTGCCCCATTTGTTTGTTTGTTGATAATGCCCAGGATTGCAGGCTATTCTTGTCAGTGGGGAATTTAGCACCTAGTGTCAGCAAAAGCAGCAGAAAAGCTTAACTCTTTTAAGGCATCCCTATCTCCTACGGGTTAAAAATATTGCTCAGAGCACACTATCTGGTGCCTATCACACAGGAATGTACATTAGCAGCTCTTCAGGGCTTAGTCCTAATCAACACTCAGCAGAGCCCTCAATAGCTGAGACACTTAGAGCCCCTTTAAAAGGTTGGTAGGGATTCCCTTCCACCCTCCAAGGGTCTCATTCCCGCAAACAAGGCAGCCTACAAAAGGGAAGATAAAAAATAAGAGGTGAACATCCCTGGAGTCTATGCTGTGGGGAGCACTGGGTGAACAAGCTCTCACATCAGCTCCAAGAAAAGCAGCCTTAAATTCCCTGGTGGCCTTCAGGAATCTGTTCCCAAGGTCGGGAAGGTCTGTCCTCTGGCTGCCAGGGAAGCAGCAAGCAGGCAGGTTCTCAGCAGAGAGGCTCCACGGAACAGAGAGGAGCAGCCCAGCCCTGCCTGAGGCTGAGAGAAGGCAGCACCAAGGCCCTGCTCCCAGAAGCCAAGCAGCATCTTGAACAGTGCCCTTCACATCCCAACACTGCTTTGATTTGGAATTATTTTACCCAGGAGTAAAGCCATTCAGAGGGACCAATGAGAACAGACAGGGTCACACTGCTCAGCAACCTCTCAGATAGTACCACACTTCCTCAGACTTCCTACAAAACCTTGTAAAGAGAGATTTAAGTCTATCTTTGCCCCAACTTTCCCTCTTGCAAAACAGGAACAGCAGTTTTAACTCTTACCTACATTAATGTTTTATGAGCTCTACCAGGAACCAAGAGTATCCATCAGCCTATCAAGGTTTTCAACATACAGCAACCACCAAGAACAATGAAACAAGTGGTTGTGAGGATGGCACAGGTACCGCATCATGCTAGCAGGACAAGGGGAGTTGCCTAACTACTAAAACAGAGCTGGTTAGAGAGCTCAGGAGAACTATTCTCCAGATCCACACAGGAACAGAGCACAGACAAGCAAATCCAGAAGGACAAAAATCAACAAGGTCCTGTCTCAAAAAGAAAGAGTGAAAATTATGTGACAGGACTCAGTGATGACAACTCAAAGAGGGAAAAAAAGGGTGATAATAATATTCATGGTCTAACTTTACTCCTTGTTGGCAAACCAAGAACCACTGGGTAAAAAAAAACAAACCAAAAAACAACCCACAAACCACAAATAAATAAACCAGAACCCCACAGACTTGGAAAAGACGTCATGGTATCCCTTAAAGAGATCAAATATAGAACAGAGCATGTGGAGCAGCACTGCTTGAAAAAAGCAAGGATGTGCTTAAAATACACACAGCAAATTTCAGACTAAGTGGCATGGATCTCCACTACAGTGTTAGACAGATGTACAGGGGGAGAAGTAAAACATCAGCTGCTGCTTTCTGACTTCCTAGTTTAAACCAGCAGCTGATGTTGTAAAGTGCTGCCAAATCGGTTTCTTAAAAGCCTGGCAGAGCAAGCATCTTTTCAGAGACACCAGTCTACACCGACTTACCCAGTGCTCCTCCTACAAACACAAAACGGGGCTCACAACAGTCCTGCTGACGCTTAAACATTCAAGGCACGAGACCTCCAAGGTTACCTCTGCAGCAGCACCTGCAGCTGCTGCAACATTTCTGCTCACCTTGGCTGTTCGGTCTCGGGAGCCGCTGACAATGAGGCCACCTTGGAAGTCCACGCAGTTCACCTCCTGTTCATGGGCAGCAAACTTGACACTGTAGGAGCCGTGGATCTTGTGAAGGATGATGTTTCCATCTCTGAAAAACAAATACGGAGGCAGAGAGTCTGTACCAGCTGCATCTCCCTTGGACATGCAACTTCCACTACTGTTTAGAAGCAATAAAAAGAGACCAGGGTTGACCTATCACAGGAGCAAAAATCCACACAGTATTAGTAACCCTGCACTCCTCACACATCATTTGTTCTTTTGCCATCCCACATCTGCCCAGTCAAAGCCTGATCTGCCACACATGAAAATTTTCACAACAATCACAGAATCTCTAGGTTGGAAAAGACCCATAGGATTATCGAGTCCAACCATTCCTATCGAACACTAAACCATGTCCCTCAGCACCTCATCCACCTGTCTTTTAAACACCTTGAGGGAAGGTGACTCAACCACCTCCCTGGGCAGCCTCTCCCACTGCCCAATGACCCTTTCCGTGAAAAACTTTTTCCTAATGTCCAGCCTGAGCCTCCCCTGGTGGAGCTTGAGGTCATTCCCTATCGTCCTGTCCCCTGTGCCTTGGGAGAAGAGCTCAGCTCCCTCCTCTCCACAACCTCCTCTCAGGGAGTTGCAGAGAGCAATGAGGTCTCCCCTCAGCCTCCTCTTCTCCAGGATAAACACCCCCAGCTCTCTCAGCCACTCCTCTTCTTCTCCAGCCCCTTCCCAGCTTCATTGCTCTTCTCTGGACTCACTCCAGAGCCTCAACATCCTTGTTGAAGTGTGTGTGTGCTGGAATGCTTGGCAGTTTTCCCCCTCTCCACAATTAAAACAGAGGGTTTAATAAACATCTACTTGTCTCTAGAAAGCTTTACGCACCACTGTGGTCCCAGTTAACCAGCATTTCTGAATATTAAAACCCAGTCAGCTACCTTGACTCTAACAGGGAAAGAACAAGAATTTCACATCAGTTAGGATCTTGGATTGCCTGATGAGTCAACCCCAATTCAACAATCTGGTGGACATCTACACAACTTCAAAAGAGAAAAGGACACTTATAAGGTCAACAGCATGCGACTCTGCGACTGTAGCAGAAGTTTCTTCGTGACAGAATCAAATCATAAGCCAAGCAGCAGCTCACAGCCAAGCACGACACTGTGCAGCAAGACCGACCTCTCTGCTCTGCACAGAAGTCACACCAAACCTTTCCGATTTCAGGAGCTCCTTGCGCTCCTTCACCCAACTTACCCTCCTCCACTGACAATGTGGGAGTTGACAAGGACAAAGCGACATATGTCCTCCTGGTGGCCAGAGAAGACAGTTTGAGGGCGACGCTCCAAACCCCAACAGTCCGGACTGAGCCGGTACGCCTGGATCTCCTCTGCTTGAGACAGGTAGAGATACTCGCCATCCAGCTCCAGCCAGGGCATCAAACTGCAAACAGACAACAGGTTGGGAGGTGCAAGAGCAGGGGAGGGACAACAAAAAAACCCCAAACACCTCACACATGAAAAAAAAGCATCTGTAAACACACCAAGAGAAGCAACTGCCCACTCAAGAAAGCCATGAAGCTGGAGCTGCTGGCCACAGGTAAAAGAAGGGCTTAACACACTAGCACAGTTAAGAAGTAAAGCTGCTCCGGTGACATAGAGAAATCACACTGCTGCCATTTTTCTAACCAAGAGCTGAGGAAAAAGAAGCACGGAATCTCTGAAGAAGATGGCCAAAAGCCTAGTGAGTTTAGACATGAAATACTTAAAGCTCCTTAACTCCTCTTCATGAGTCCTGTACTTTTAAAAAAACTAGACTATCAGGTATCTGCAAGCTACATACATTTCTAACAAAGCCTCTAATATAAGGCTCTTGGTGTATTCAGGCTTGATCCTGCTCGGTATCTGCTGATGCCCAGCAGAGACCACAAAGCCAGCGTTTCACACGCACCTGAGCAGGGGAGAAGGTCACACTAAGCAGCCTTCCTACAGACAAAGTCCTCCACCTCCAGCATTCTCTGCATGCCCATATGTAAAGCAGCAGGGGAAGCCTGAGGCTATCGAAGAACTTTGTTCTCATCATGTAGAGGAGGGATTTTTCTACATTCACACCTCTTCTACTGCTGAGACAAAAACAACTGCAGAGCAACCTCTGTTTCTGTTGCACACCTTTCAGAAGAGCCCACACACCCTTTCTGCCTCTCACTGTCTGTGGGACAACAGCAGGATCCTACAGACCAGCAGGACAAGGAGCAGGAGAGAGCTAAAGGATTGAAGCCTCTCCTAAGAGACCAAGAAGACATTCAAGCAATGTCTGAATCCAATCTGTCAATGCAAGAAGTCTGTTTATTCCTGAAACAAAATTAAAATACAGAAATAAGAACAGGCTACAACGTACACTTAGAAGTGAGCTCTTTGCTCAAGATCCTTATATCATGTAGCCAAAGAATCAGCAAATAGGCCTTTATGGATATGGCAAGGCCAGATACAGAGAGATGTGGGGCTCATGTCCGATGGGGCACGGATGCTTTAAAATTGTCTCCACTCTGCAGTCACTGCTAAGTGTACCAATACCTACGCAAACACTGAGCGAAACCAAGAGCCTTTCCATAGAGCAGCCTTTCAGTTTTCAAACTGTTCAGGAAGAAAATGTTTCAAAAGCAAGGCGGCTTCTCATAGAAACCTATCTCCCTCTTTTTTGCAGATCATTTGTCCTCAGAAGTCGTGATTTTCTGTGTCAGCAGAGCCATTATGCACAGCCGCACCTCATAACATCACAATGGAAACAAGCAAGAGGACAAGATCATTTATTAGATAGAAGATTCCTGCTTGCCTGCATTCATCTCCAATAACAAGGTTTTAGTCGCACGGACAAAGCAGTTGAGCACAGGCTATAATGTTCACCTGGGACTTGATCACATGTATGGAAAAAATCAGAGTCATCTTTGGAGCAACAGGTTTGGTCTTAGGCGGCCTTTGATTTATCCTTCCTTCCTCTACTCCTACGCAGTCCCCTAAAAGCAAGTGAATATCCAGCTTACCTGACTACAGCCAGTCCCTGTGGCTCTCCTCCCGCTGCAGTTTAGCTTTTATCTTTTTCTATGGCTTTTTCATAAGGAGAAATAACAAAATTGAAGCAGGATAAAGGAAATTTAGAGGGTGCAGTTTGGCTGGTGGCCTCATTAAATCAGTCCTTGTCTTTTCACTTGGGAAGCTGGTTTAGTAGAGATCTCTACCATCCGCAGAGCCTCTCTTCACAGATGGCTGCAAGCCCTTCAAAGGCAGGTATACAACCTGCATCAAACCCCACTCTGCTCATTACAGCTGCTCCCGGGACGTTAGACAAGCAGCGGCACATTCTCCACCGCTTCAATCTACACAGCACAAAAAGGCATGAAAGCTCAGGAGCAGGTCCTTGTCCTTCAGCAGCTTGCAAACCATCATCTTTCTCATTTTCCCTTCTGTCTGATGATGTGAAGGCTGAAAATTCAGATAGGCCGTTCAGACAAGACACGAATCTTACGCTTTGCTTTGAAAGACGAGCACAGCTTTGCAAGCAAGAACTTAGCAACAACCTCATCTCATTAATGTCAAATATACATTTTTTTTTAGTGAAGGAGAGAAGCGTAAGGCAGGAGAATGAAGAACCATAAGGACAGAGAGTGGCAACTAGCATTTAAGATTCGTACATCCAAATCAGGGGCCAGGATAAAGCACAGAACACAAACCAAGCATTTTGAGGGGACATACAAGTCCACGGCTCAGATCAAGCTGCGCTCTTTGTGAGAGCAGGACAGGCAACTGCTCCCAGTCTACAGAAACAGATAAAAACATAACAGTGGGAAATCTGCAGTAAAGATTGCTAAATCCAACTAGAACTGCACAGAGCAGAACAATGACAAGTTCAAGCTCTCACTAAGAAAGGAACTCTCAGTGCTCAGAGTGAAACCCCAGGGCAAGACAGCAATGCCTGTTACCCCACATCCAGTTAGCCAGCAACACCCAACACAGGCCAGAGACATCACTTGCAAGACTCCATGGATCACAAGCAGCAGGAAACATCTGATTTCAGGGCAGAGATGCAAACCCAAGGCCTCCAGCAGTTGCCACAGACAAAAGCAGAAGAGAAAGGAGCCACTTGCTTGCATTTCCATTTCAGGACTGTCTCCCTCCGGCAGCGACCATGCCTCCAGTTCTGGGATACTTTCACCCTTTCCTTCACGGGAATGCCAGCTGCTCTGCAGAGAGAGGAAGAGAGATGAGATTAGCAACCAGGGCTGATGCTATACAGACAGCAAATACTCAAGTTGGTCACAGGTACACTCTCACTCTGGTTCCGCAGATGATGAACTGGCAAGTATTGATGGTGCCAGAGCCACTCTAGAGCAAGCACACTCATGAGACTTGACAAGAAAGGAACCCTGAGCAGTGTGGGTGCTTATCAGCACAGAAAGCCCTGACGGCCACCAGTGTACAAGCCTTAAATCTGATCAAGACCTGATGGAGTATACTGAATGCAACATAGGTTCAGACAAAATGTAATCAAAACATGATGATACAGAAAGAAACAACCAGAAAAACAGGACATCTCCCTTCTAACGGAGACTAAAGACAGTTAAGATAAGGACAACACCACACAAGAACAGACGGAGGAAACATTGGTCAGAGGAACACTGCAACTAGAAGCCAGAAGAGTGTGTCTAGCCAGGAGACTAGTAGAGAAACTGCTCCAGACCCTCGCCTGCTGGACAATCGCATAACCAGATGTAGTCATTAGAGATCAAGATATCTTCAAACTACAACTAAAATTAATTAATCTCTAAAACCACCCGATACACGCACAGCCCAAGACCAACCACTGCGTGCAGCAGCTCACCGAAGGATAGAAATCTCAACCACATCCCTGGAATATTCTCTGCTTGCAGTCAAAGTTACTAAAAGAGAAACTGTAGTTCACAACTGGCTGCTGGGATACAAGTCTAAGTTATTGGGACAAGCTGAGAGAAACCGAGATCAATAGAGCTCCACAAGTGACTAAAGGCAGGTACCACAGACCTGGGACCGAGGGCTCCTTGGAGCCGACAGGAACATACCCAGTTCAAGCAGCTGCTCAACATCTGTTCTGCTTTCATGACCCAAGGTTGATTAAGGGGCAGGAAGGAGGAGAAGGCAGCTTCAGCTCCCATCTTTCCTGTATTGTAAAATTAATTACTCAACATCCTTGGTGGAGCTGCTTAGGTAGAAAAGATGAGAAAAGTACAAACAAGAAGAAACTCTCAAAGTTATCCTTGGTAATTGGGGCGTTGTGAACCACTTACTCTTACACATTACAAGCGTTTTCTCTCCCTTCCATGCATTTCTCAAATCTGACATTCCCAGATGCACACGCTGAAGGGTAGACCCTTGAGAGGTGGGGACTGGTGCCCAGTCCAGACCAGTTCCCTCCTCCCATACCTACCGTGCCCCCAGATACCTCCCAGAAGTGGGATTTCGGGGCACTCTGTCATTTTTAAAACAAAGATTAGCTTCCTGTAAATAAACATCTCCTGTGGTTGTTAATGGGTGTACGAATCTCTAACCTGGCCCTGGGGCCTAGCCAGATTCTCATTTTCCCAGCCTTCCTTCCATAGCCTCAGGGCTCCTTTTTTTCTGCTCACCCTCCCCTGCTCTTTTCTGTGCTTTCCGGCACTTAGTCACCATTATAATTTGACTGCATTCCTGGGCATGTGACCCATTCTAAAGAAAAAACAGAAAACACACAGAAAAGCTTTTCGTCCCCTAGAAAGCTCTGCAACTGTAAGTTTATGATCAGCAGAGCCACATCAATTAAAAGTGAATTTAGGAAGCTACAAGCTCTTTATTTCTTCTGCACTTTTTTTAAAAAAATAATCAAAGCCTAGTTAGCCTACACTGCAAGAAAAAGAATTCCATTTTTACAGAGAAGGAGCTCATGGGCCCAGATAGCATCTGAGATGAGGAATGCACAGAACTGTAGAGTCAGGTCAGGTCCAGCAGCCTCCTCATTGCTTATTACTCTCCCAGACAGAGTTAAGGCTCTCCGCCTACATCCAATTCCATTCATTACTCCAACATACTCCTCCTCCCCACACTCAATCTCAGTTAAGTTCTCCCCACGTACAGGTTTTAAGTCACCAGCCTGCAGAGTGATGGAAAATGCACTCACACCACAACCCCCTCCCAACGCAACCAAACCAGACATCCTGAGCTCAACACACAAACCCTACTAAGACTAGATGTGATTTCCAAGGCTCAAAAAAAAAAAAAAAGGTGAATCCAGGGTCAAAAAAGCAGCCTCCATCTTACACCACTGGTCACTTTCCCAGCTGGGGAGCACACCTTAACTCTCTCACTGAGGAAAGAGGAGTTTCAGAGGAGTCACACCTTGGCTTGTCCCACAGCACCACTTCACTATCACAGTTACTCCTGTAACAGACACGAGTATTTCAGGGAAATCAACAGTTCCTGTCTGGAAGGGCAAGGGTTGTGTGTACGAAGGGGTCTGGGGGGCTTTGGGAGGGGTTTGTTCATTGTGTCCCTTTGCCTGTTTCACCGTTCACAGACACACTGTTCATCCAGCCTGACTCCTCCACAGAACAATTCTGGACTCAGCTAATTTAAACACATCTCAGGTGCATCTACCTTTTATTTCACAGATGTTTTACTTATTCAAAATGGAGACAAGAAAGGAGACAGAATGTATGGAGGCTGTAAGGAGGGGGATGTAGAAATTGGACTGATATATCCCACCCCTTTGGCAATACCAGAGACTGATCTGCAATGATTTTCAAGTGTTGGTCAGCGATACTTGACCCTCTATACCAGAAGAGAAGTTAAATCAAGCTCAGTGATGGAATCAAGAGCCGAGATATAATTCAATTTGCTTCCTCAATAGAATTCCCCAGAGCAACTCCCAGAATACATCAAAACAGGTGACGAGCATCACTGTGATGCACAAGAGCAGTTCTCAAATTTTAGAAAGTAAAAAAAGGGTATCACCATATAAAATTCATCATTTGATAAAAAGGATCCTTTTCTCCCCTAAAACAGCTATTTTCCTTCAATCACGATCAACACACATTCTATATACATTAATCTTTAAGAGTTGCTCCATGATGACCCGAGACAATCACCAGGCATCACACATCTTCACTGAGAGGTTGACTTAACCAAGTGCCTCCCACCTCAGTGCCTGGACTGAGCAGCCAAAGATTCAGGAGACAAAACCACCTAATGAAGGTAAATACTAAGTAAAACACTGTGAAGGGACCACTGCCCATCAGACAATGAACATCTTGAACACTAAGTGCACAATCCAGCAAACACTAAGCCACATGTTTAAAATTCAGTATGTGCTTAAGTGCTCTGTGGAATCAAGATCTTGGTATTCGTGTTCTTAGAGAATCACAGAATGGTGTGGACTGGAAAGGACCATGAAGGTCATCTAGTCCAACCCCCCTGCAGTGAGCAGGGACATCTTCAAGTGGATCAGATTGCTCGGAGCCCCATCTAACCTGACCTGGAATGTTTCTAGGGATGGGGCAGTTCCCGCTTCTCAGGGCAATCTGTCTGTTCCGGCGTTTCACCACCCTCAGCATGAAAAATTTCCTCCCAACATCTAGTCTAAACCTCTCCTCCTTTTTTAAAATCATTACCCCTTGTCCTATCACTACAGGCCCTGCTAAAAGGTTTCTCCCCATCTTTCTTATAAGCCTCTTATGAGTCAGGAAAATTCAAGTAAAAAGTTGTTAAAGCCCAGCGCCCACCATTTTACCACCTCAGCTAGGACATCAACGATCACCAGCTGATAAAGTTACACAACTCAGAACATCCAAACTTACCTCTGTTATTAGCTAATTAAACCAGAGAGCACTCTATTAGGATCCCAAACCTAGTGATAAAATACATGAGTCAGATTAATGCAGGATTCCATCGCACATGCTCCAGGTAGGAGCTCCCTTTAGGAAGACTTTGCTACACTAAGAAGTGTAGGGTGAACATTTCTCACAGCCTGAGAGTTCCAGGATAAAAGTCATCTCGAGCAACATACTATAAAAGATTTTTAATTTCCCTCTTCCTACCTCGCACCATCCCATCAAAAAAAAAAAAAGCGCATTTGCTCAAATTATGGATTTCCTCTCTTTCTTGGCAGAGTTACCAAAGGAAATATAATATTCCTGCTGGAGCCCACTTCCCAGCTGCTGAAGTGAGAGACTGGAACTATCCCTCTCTCAGCATCACTGACCCAGGTGACCTCAGCCACCATGGCAGCTGCTGGCCTGGGCCCTGAAAAAAAGTCACCAAGAGAAAGAATCACTCAGCCAGGGACAAAGCACATCTCTTAAAGCTTCACCTCCGACAGTTTTTGCCTTCGATGATCCCCTCCACAGCCAAAGTCCTTTGTCACTAGAAACAGCATTTCGGCAGCAGCAAGAGCTTCAGAGCGTTGCTGCAGCCCAGAGAGATGTCTACTGGTCATCTACAATTTCAGCACGTGCCCTAAGAAGGGTGCCTGCAACAACATACATCACGTTACACAAGATAAAATATACAGCCTGACCTGTTGGTGTTATCAGCTGCATGGGGCATCCTAGCCACCAAAGTCTTCCATGTTTTGCTACATTTTAAGTGCTAAAGAGCTCATCTGGAAATGCAGGTCTGCAGAAATCTGCTGAGACCAAATCTCCCTCTGGACTTGGCACTGGTGAGACCGCTCCTTGAATCCTGTGTTCAGTTCTGGGTCCCTCAGCACAAGAAGGATGTTGAGGCTCTGGAGAGAGTCCAGAGAAGAGCAATGAAGATGGGGAAGGGGCTGGAGAAGAAGAGAGGCTGAGAGAGCTGGGGGTGTTTATCCTGGAGAAGAGGAGGTTGAGGGGAGACCTCATTGCTCTCTACAACTCCCTGAAAGGAGGTTGTGGAGAGGAGGGAGCTGGGCTCTTCTCCCAAGGGACAGGGGACAGGACAAGAGGGAATGGCCTCAAGCTCCACCAGGGGAGGGTCAGGCTGGACATAAGGAAAAAATTCTTCCCAGAAAGGGTCATTGGGCAGTGGGAGAGGCTGCCCAGGGAGGGGGTTGAGTCACCTTCCCTGGAGTGTTTAAGGGACGGGTGGATGAGGTGCTGAGGGACATGAGTTAGTGTTTGATAGGAATGGTTGGACTTGATGATCTGGTGGGTCTCTTCCAACCTGGTTGTTCTCTGATGCTATGATTCTTCCGTGCACAAAACCTGCTGTCTGCATAAAAGCTGTCACCAGCCTGCCTGAGGCGTGACTGGGAGGGTCATGCAGAGGAACAAATAGGTCACTGCGGCTCAGTGCCGCTTTCAACCTTGGCCCTGTGGCAGGGAAGGTGAACACAGGGACCAACTGCACTTATTTGTGCACTCGGGACACACCTGTTGAGCGTCAGGGTCTCAGGGCAGCCACAAGTCACGGGCCACCAACAGACAGCCAAGAGGGAAAAGCTATTTATGTCCGGAGCTCCTGTTGCTGTCCTCAACAAGTCAGACGGCTTTCCAAACGCCTCTTCCAGGACAAAAATTCCACCTGAATTCCTTTAGCATATGCCCCTTTATTTAGCTTACTGCCAGGTTCGGTCTTGTCTTCCACACTCCCCTTTTCCTACGTGACATGGGTTCACATAACTCGGAGATGGAAGAGAGCTCTGCAGACTGTTGTCTGGCTGTTCCTTGTCTCCTCTGGTGTGTCCATGCTATCTCAGTTAGAATTTGCCAGGCTGTGGAGGTTTACTGCTCCACCTCACAGCTCTCGTGAACAATTCACTTGCATGAAGAAGCCAGAGACTCTAATAAGAGCCAGAGCTACAGGCAAACTTCTGCACACACAGCAAAGAGACACTTTCACAAGGGCCTCCCAAAACCATTGTCACCAAGACTGAGCCCAGAACACTCCATCATCAGGCGCTCTCTTCCATAGAGTGGGATCATAACTAGAAACTCCAGAAAGGATTTTTGCCTCCCTCGATGACTTATGTAGGCTTTTTGGAGACAAATCTGGGCTGTTTCAAAAAACACAGAGAAGATCTGAGGAAACCTGCAACTGCTCAATAAGTATCAAGTATATTCTGATTCAAAAGGAGACTGTTGGGCAGTGCTTGGAAGGAGTGAAATAGCTCACAGCAAGTTCACTTGTGCAGCTACAGGGATAAGAGCGACAAGCACAGAACACACTTTTTATCCCTGAACTAGAGGAAAATTTCTTCCACTTCAACTCCACATGGAGACTCTAAGGGAAGGACAGGCAGGCCTGAAAGAACTCTTAGACTTTCCCGTTCCAAGAGCAAGAAGCAGATTCAGTATTGCAGAGTTGTCCTGGCAGATCTGTCCTGCCCAGGACTAACAGTTTTAAGACAGAATGAATCTAACAGGAGTTCCTAAAAACTACTGATTTTCAAGCACAAAGCAATAGTTGTGTGCCCTCTTCCAGGCTTTTGCTGCTGTTGCAATAATATCCTCCCCAGAGTGTTCCCTTCTGCATCATCTGCACCATTTCACTGCCTACTTCATTTCTGACTTAAATAATGAAACTTTGATAAAACAAGTTTTAAAAGATGAAGGAAACTGAAGCAGATTTACAGGCACTCACGCTCCCTCCCCCTCCAGCACTGAAGGCAGAGGTCTCCCATGATTGCTGCCGTTTGCGTTTGGAGCCAACTCGCACAGATTGGCCATTTCCTGCTCCTGCAGGTGTAGGTATTTTTCCAAGATCTGGAGAAAATACAGTTTTTATTAACTCACAGAAATGCTTACACAAGTGCTTAAGTACTCAAAGATGATAAATCCACCATTAATGAATCTGCTTTTCTGAACTGGAGAATATACCATGATCCTTGTGGCCAAAGCAGAGTGGGAGATACAAAACACGCAGTGAAACGTTTCTGTAGTCTGACAACAGCTATTAATATATTACAAAGAGCACACGTCAAGCTACTTAGGTTGCAACTTTTAACTTGCCCTCTAAAATTCCTTTGTAACAGAGAGGAAATAAGTTTAGCCCAGCTGCAACTTTATTCTTTTCTTCCATGCTTTAAATAAAGAACCACCTTGCAGCGAGCTCTTTGCCTCTCCGATTTCTCCAGTCCAAGGTGGTCCAGCAGGCAGGCACTGGATGAGGGCTCACAGCGCCCTTTGCTATTCCTGGCTCTGACACTGACCTGCTGCACAGAGGGCGGCTTGGTTGACATCTCTCTGCCTCCACTTCTCCTCCCAAGCTGTTTACCCTGGTTATTTAGGCAGCGAGCTCATCAGGGCAGAGCCTGCCCTTGCTAGGCCTGTGCAACAGCTGGCAAAACAGACACAGGCTGCCAGACACGACTGCAGGATCATTATCCTCACCAAAAACCTCACAGGTTGTGCGACTGCTCAGCTACAGTTCAGCTGCAGAACGTGTTTTTAAGCCTTAACTTTCCTGTGATGTGCTGCCATGTATTTTTGGAACAAAAATGCTCCATTCGCCTTACGTCATGAAGACAGGGCTCAACTCTTGCTTCAGCAGCAACTTTCGTAGAATCGTAGAATCACAGAACAACCAGGTTGGAAGAGACCCACCAGATCATCGAGTCCAACCATTCCTATCAAATACTAACCCATGTCCCTCAGCACCTCGTCCACCTGTCCCTTAAACCCCTCCAGGGAAGGGGAATCAACCCCCTCCCTGGGCAGCCTCTGACACTGCCCAATGATCCTTTCTGTGAAGAATTTTTTCCTTATGTTGAGCCTGACCCTCCCCTGGTGGAGCTTGAGGCCATTCCCTCTCGTCCTGTCCCTTGTCCCTTGGGAGAAGAGCCCAGTTCCCTCCTCTCCACAACCTCCTTTCAGGGAGTTGCAGAGAGCAATGAGGTCTCCCCTCAGCCTCCTCTTCTCCAGGATAAACAACTCTTTGAGTGAAGCAAAAAACTCCGGCATAGAGATTCTCTATATAGCACCTCCATGACAAAGTCTTATTGCAGTACAGGTCCATACATAAAATTAACGTGACTGTACAGAACAAGTGGCAGCCTGACAGACTAGTAGCAGAGGTGCCAAGAACCAAATCCACCTAAAACCACTCTGTGCTTCCCTAAGAAAGGCACAACATTTATTAAACATTTACTTAATGTTGATTAAAGGAAGAAACAGCACATTTTTAATACTAATAATGTACTTCAAGAACCTTTCACCTTTGTTACCTTCCCTGGAGGGGTTTAAGGTGCGGGTGGACGAGGTGCTGAGGGACATGGGTTAGAGATTGGTGGGAATGGTTGGACTCCATGATCCGGTGGGTCTCTTCCAACCTGGTGATTCTGTGATTTCCAAGTCTGGCCCTGCTGTCCCTCATATACAGTAATTCACACTGATGCAAACCTACCAATCCTCCCCAAGGAATGAAGTGTACAGAAACATTGCTCAAAGCAAATTTCTGCAAGTGAACGACTGAATCAATACCTCAAACATTTAACTTCGCTCACACCCACAGACCCCAACTAGCTGCATTTTACCAGAAGGGCAAATATGAGAGATTGTTGGTGTTGTGAATATGGCTTTCAGCATAACAGCTACTGTCTGGGATAAAGTTCACATCTTCCTTTGAGAGCATTTAGCACACAATCCAACATTGTTTTAAGTATGTGTCCCAAGATAACCAAATTGGCAGTTTTTAAAGGCAGATAGTCAGGATGAGAAGTAGATCATTTTAAAAATAAGTCGGTTTGGGTATATGGCAATTTCTCATTTCTGCAGTGTGAACGGCTAAGATTTTGCAACCAATTTCTTATAAAATTTCCTCTCTCCCCTATTTCATCATAAAGAAGTTTATAAGCAAGCCGACCGCGCACACAGTTGGTTCACATACAAGTGAAAGGCTGTTCCCTCTGATCTTCTCATTACTACAATTATCTGAAGATATACCTAACAGAAATAACATTTTAAAGGAATGGTGTCATTTGCAAGTTAATCACCCTTTTAAAAAATGGGGAAGTGGGGGCAGGGGGATAAGTTTCAGAGCTATCTTACACTCCAGGCTCAAATTTATCTCTATTTACAAAGCATTAACAGATGGCTTATCAAAAGCCATTTAACAGCAGAGATGATCAAACTATTCCAAGACGGTTTTTTGTTTGAAACAGTAAATACTCCCTAGACCAGTTTTTAACTTATGCCAGCCTCCTAGGGACCATCAGTTTAAGATCTAATGTTAGAACCATACACACTGTTTCATTAAGCACATTTACCATGAACTGTTCCAGCCTTTCCTTTCTCGGTTGCTGACAGTACTGCACAAAAACCTTTTCAAAGCCAAAAAACAGTGTTCACCTCATGCAGTGTCATCCAGAATACGCAACAGAAGCTTTAGCTCTTGAGCGAGTCAAAAAATCAAGCTTGACAAACTCCAAGATCTGCTCTATTATCACTAACAGAGCACAGTTATCAGGAAGGTCCAGCTATCCATCTTCACCACTATCCTATTCACCCAGTGATATTTTTGCTTAAATACCTACTCAGCTCAAATTTAACCTCCAATGAGCAACCTAACAGTTTTCTACTTATTATTAATATCAGGAAGAAAGACTCCGCACCCAGGAGCTTATCTCCACCCCTTCCCCAATTTCTATCGGTTAGTCAAATAAAATATAACTTCTCTGCAAATCCTACTCCCTCAACTGCAAGAGCAGCAATCTTGGAGACTGCTCTTGATCTTAGAAATAAGTATGAGAAGCAAGTAGCATAGAAGAGGCACTCAAGCTGCCACAGAGACTAATTATTAATGAAGTTAAAAGCATTTAAAGGATTCATTCTCCAGATATATCTCAACGTTCCTGCATAACCAGTCTGTAATGTTACTCAGCGTGTTACCTACAACTGAACTCCCAAGGCCCAGGGCAGTGCTGACCAGTGCTAAAAGCAGAGTTGTATAAAGAAAACTTGAAAATACGACTCGGTACAAAAGCAGTACTCAGTACTAGAGCTGTTTAAAGAAAACTTGAAAATACAACTCGGTACAAAAGCATATCCTAGAATTCCTACAAAAACCTGTTCACAGTAAACCTAACAGCACTGAAATCCCCGGGAGCTTATGATACTCAAGAAGCCTTCCCTTCACTCCAACCCCCTGACCTAGCAACCCTCTTCTGGAGCTGTTTATAGACCTGCATTCCTCTGCAGGGGGAAGCGGTGGTCCTTACACATGCTGCACCTGCTCTGCCGCACACCTGATCCCTCCTGCAACTGAAGGAGCAGAATATCACCTTATTCTTAATGAAAAATACAGAACTTCATTTCCTCAGGAGCCAAAAATTGTATATCATGGTAGACTTGACTCATTCCTGCTGACTTTTAAGGGAACTGTGCTTAACTTTCAAGCTGCGAAGACTGAATGGGTTGAAGTGCTGGCCTTGACAACTCAACCCAAGTATTTCCATCACCACCAAAGTTCTGCTTCTGCTGGCAGAACCCATAACTGGTTCTCTGAAGTCTGTGCTGTTGAGATAGCAATATGAGACATCAAAACAGGCCTCAAAAACTGACAGCCCTTCTTCCGATTCATGTCTACACAGTGTTTACGGAAACAATGAGTCACTGGGTGACAAACGTGATCCTGGGCTGGCAGCTAACAGGAAACCATAGGAATGGATTCATAGATCCTAAGAACAAACTTCTTAAGGTCCTTAAGTAGCAAGGAAACCCTATGCAGTGTGGCTGCCTCTCAGCAGCATTTCATGCACTAGTAAACCTGAGAGAGAAAAGGCAACCTTTAGGTCCTTACCAACCATAGAATCATAGAACAACCAGGTTGGAAGAGACCCACCGGATCATCGAGTCCAATCATTCCTATCAAACACTAAACTATGTCCCTCAGCACCTTGTCCACTACCAAGGGAGGTGCTGGTGTTTCACACAGTAAAGCCAAGAGAGTTTGCACCTGCTCCTAACTTACATTATGATGTAGTCTTGAGCTAGCAGAAGGGAGGAGGGAGAAAAAAAAAAACCAAAACAAACCTCTATCCACAAAACTTTAAAATCTAGAAGCTATGAAGAGTTCAAGAGTCACTGAATCATAAAATAGTTTGGGTTTGAAGGAACCTTAAAGATCATCCAGTTCTAATCCCCCTGACATGAGCAGGGATACTTCCCACCAAGCCAAGCTGCCCAAGGCCCCATCCAACCTGGTCTTGAACATCTGCAGAGGGTGATCCAGGGCTTCCCTGGGCAATCTGCAACAGTGCCTCACCACTCTTGTAGTGAAGAAATCCCTCCTTATGCCAAGTCTAAATCTGCCCCTTGTCCTGTTGTTAGCATCGGCATGACAAACACATAACACTCCAGGAAGGGTTATAGGTGGTGCTTTATTGTGAGGCCCCGGGAACCGGGGAACAGTACCCAAATCTGGTTCCGACGACTGTTAAACACGACCCAATTTATCCTCACGAGGTTTCGCAATCTAATGTATATTCAACAGGGTACATCATTGTCTAATGCATACGTATGTTTTGATAATTTCATCAGCAAGTTTTTATCAGCTCTTACTGCGCTTGCGCCTCCTTTAGCAACAAGCAATCAGTTTGTTACATTAATCTTATGCTTTCTACCAGGGACAGCTATGTGAGTATTCTAGCTCACAGCTCAATAGACCACAAAGTAACAACTCAAGGTCTACCAAAGAAAAGCAAAGAAACAAGAGAAGTATTATAGCAGAACAATCACTTAATGTTGTAAAAGAAACTTTCAGCCTGTATAAGCCTTTGTATTCCTGGCGTTGTTAGCATTCTTAAGTAACTAACACTTCTTTCTATACCACTAGGTTTTAAGAGTTCTTGTAACTTTAAAACTACTACATACATTTAAATCTTTTCTTTTCTTGATTTACAACTAATTCAAACTACTGTATATAATAAAGTTTTAGATTCTTGCTCCAACACTGTCACCCCGAGCCTTTGTAAGCAGCCTCTCTCCAGCTTTCCTGGAGCCCCTTCAGGTACTGGAAGGTCACTGTAAGGTCTCCTCTCAGCCTTTTCTTCTCCAGGCTCAACTCCAACTCTCTCAGCCTGCCCTCACCACTCCCTCTGCACCAGCCACCAGGAGCGAAGCCACCAGGAGCGAAGCCACCAGGAGCGAAGCCACCAGGAGCGAAGCCACCAGGAGCGAAGCCACCAGGAGCGAAGCCACCAGGAGCGAAGCCACCAGGAGCGAAGCCACCAGACCAGGCCTCGCCCCTCACACCTCCCTGAGGCATAGAGGCCTCGCAGACGAGGGGAGGGAGTGAGGGCACCCAGGGGTGACCCCAGCGGCCCCATCCCTTACCCCACGCTCCCACCCGCCCACCCTGAGGCTTTCAGGCTGTTTTGTCAGTTAGGCGAAGAGCCGAGCTCCTCTGCCTTCGTGAGGACACAACTCGCCTCCCCAGTGCCACTCGCGGCGCCCGCCTCGGCGAAGGCTACGTCGGCGCAGCCGCGCTTCGAGAATAGCGCCCCGCCCGGCAGCGCAGAGTACGGTGGCGCAGCCACGCTTTTTTAAATAGCGAGCCCCCTCGGCGAAGGCTGCGGTGGCGCAGCCGCGCTTCGAGAATAGCGTCCCCCTCCCGGCAGCGCAAGCCCCCGCGGCGCGGGCTACGGCGGCGCAGCCGCGCTTCGAGAACAGCGCCCCGCCCGGCAGCACGAGCCCCGTCGGCGCACTCTACGGCGCCGTAGCCGCGCTTCTAGAATAGCTCCCGACGCACACACCTCCGCCCACCCTCAGCGCGATTCCCCCTCCGGCCCCCCCTCAGCGCAGGCTACGGCAGCGCAGCCGCGCTTCGAGAATAGCGTCCCCCCCGCCCGGCGGCGCGAACCCCCTTAGCAACCGCGGCGGGAGCGCAGGGCGCCCCTTAGCAACCGGCTAGGCCGCAGCATCCCCGGCCTTTCCCGCCGCGCTCCCGCCGCGAAGGGCCGCGCTTACAGGTCGGTGCCGAGCTGGGTGAAGCCGGAGTTGAGGCAGGAGCGGGCTATGCGCTTCCAGAGGACGTCGCGGGCGGTGAGGAAGCGCAGGCGGCGGCAGACCTGGCCCAGGCGGCCCAGGGCCTGCGCGTCCAGGTAGGAGCAGATGAGGAGCAGCAGCTCCTCGGGCAGCGCCCACAGCGACGGCGGCGAGGGGCGGGGGGGGCAGGCGGCCCGGGGGGCTCCGGAGCTGCCCTTCCTCCCCATGGAGCGGCAGCGCCCGCCCCTCCTCGCCGGGAGCCGCCGCTGCCGCCCGGGGCAGGCCCGGCCATGGACGGGGCAGCCGCTCCCCGGTCACATGGGGCGGCGGCCGCCGGGACCACCCTCGGCAGACGGTTAATTCCTTACCGGCAGCCGCTGGGGCAACCCCTGCCCCGATGGCCCCGGGGGCCGCTGAGCCGCCTCGGGACTGGCAGTGGCTGAGCCAGACTGGGATTGGGAAGCGCTGATCCAAAATGGGATTGGGAGTGAGAGAATCATAGAACAACCAGGTTGGAAGAGACACTCCGGATCATCGAGTCCAACCATTCCTATCAAACACTAACCCATGTCCCTCAGCACCTCGTCCACCTGCACCTTAAACACCTCCAAGTAAAGGTGACTTAACCCCTTCCCTGGGCAACCTCTCCCACTGACCAATGACCCTTTCTGGGAAATTTTTTTTTCCTAATGTCCATCCTGACCCTCCCCTGGTGGAGCTTGAGGCCATTCCCTCTCATCGTGTCCCTTGGGAGAAGAGCCCAGCTCCCTCCTCTCCACAGCCTCCTCTCAGGGAGTTGGAATATCACCTGAGCCACGTGTGTGTTAATAACAGGAATAGTTCATGGTGGAGACAGTGATGCCAGGTAAGCACAGCATCTCCTCCACCACCTGCAGGAGCCCCTGCTAGGCACTGCACACACCCCCCCCAGTGAAGGAAGGTGAGCAGCAAGGAGATTATTAGTTGTGCTCATTAATTATATTATATATTATATATATACTAATTACGTTATAGCTGGTGAAGGGGCTGGAGAACAGGCCCTATGAGGAATGGCTGAGAGAGCTGGGGGGGTTTATCCTGGAGAAGAGGAGGCTGAGGGGAGACCTCATTGCTCTCTATACCTGAAAGGAGGTTGTGGAGAGGAGGGAGCTGGGCTCTTCTCCCAAGTGACAGGGGACAGGACGATAGGGAATGGCCTTGAGCTCTGCCAGGGGAGATATAGGCTGGACATTAGGAAAAAATTTTTCCCAGAAAGGGTCATTGGGCATTGGAACAGGCTGCCCAGGGAGGGTGTTGATTCCCCTTCCCTGGAGGGTTTAAGGGACGGGTGGACGAGGTGCTGAGGGACATGGGTTAGTGATTGATGGGAATGGTTGGACTTGATGATCCAGTGGGTCTCTTCCAACCTGGTTGTTCTATGATGATTCTATAGAAAGGTTACATGAAGGACTAAGCCAGTTCTCCCCTGCACAGTAAGGAGAGAAGTACTCCACGGTGCAGGAGCTGGGGAGGACTCGCACAACACACGTGTGTGCACATACATGAAAGCACAACCACCACCAAAGAACAGTTCATAATAACTGAGTCATTGTTGCCATCCACAGGAGCCTGGAGAACTGACAGCACAGAGAGATCCTGGTCCAAAGTGGCAAAGGAGCCCTATGCCGACAGCAGAGCAGGAAAATACGAGTCTAGTGTTGTGTTATTCTTTCTTGTAGTATTTTCCACGCTACAGAAGCCCAGAAATTTCTCCCTCAAAATTAAAAAATAGATAAATTATAAGAGGTTCACCGTCTGCCAAGAATGCTTTGAACACGTATCGCTTACCCACCTACAGTCTACATCTCCTTCTGTACAGTGGAGTAGGAAAAGAAATTGCAACACATAATGAGGTTACCATAGCACAGAGGCCTTCAGACAGTACTTGCACCCTCTTCCCAAAGGCCTTCTTGTCACTGTAATCTCAAGTATCCATACAACTAAATCACCCACACTGGAAGCTTTGTATTCGAGGGGTTCGAAACCATAGCTGAGGAGCTGTCTGGTCTGTATAAACCAAGTTTCAATTCACCCTGCAAGTCAGGGAAGCTCCAGAAGGCAGCAAATGTTTTATCGGCATTTGTGATGAGCGAATCAGATGGCCTGAGTAATTAAAAATGTCTCAAGCTAAATTTCAGCTTGAGGTGAAACCGCAGGTATCACAGATTTTGCTTAACATGAGATTATGGAAACTTGCTGTGAATAGAGTTTTGTATCAACTGAATATTTCTATGACATTAAACTTTTGTAATAGACTTTGGCAATGTCTGAGACATTTATTAAAAGCTGAATGACTTCTCCATCTTACGTTGTTATTGTAAAGACAGATTAATAAACCGATTAATAAATCGGTTTCTAGTAGCATCCCACAGAGACAGCTTATAGAACCTACGCTGTTCAATATTTTTACTAGCAACCTGCAAAAATTCTGAAATTGTTATTAGCGAGCTTTGTAGAAAACAAAGCGTGGGGCAAGAGGCAAAGGAGGCCGACGGCTGCGGTTAAGTTTTGGCATAATCAAATCGTATGTATTTCAGTCAAGCCAAATGCAAAGTCTCACATCGAGGAACAAAGAATGTAGGTCACACTGAAAGGATGTAACTCTATCCTGCAAGGCTGCAATTCCGTAAAGACTTCATTAAGATGAATAATCAGCTGAACGTGAGCTCCTTCTGCAGTGCTGTGGCCAAAGGGCTACTGCTGGCCTGGGAAACAAACAAGAGCCATGAGGTTTTTTTTTCCCTCTGGTTTTGACTCTGTTGTGACTGAGTTGGAAATAATTTGTCCAGCCAACTTTTCAAGGATGTTGAAAAACTAGAGGGATTTCAAAGAAGAGGGGTAAGAATGATTACAGGACTGTCAAACATGTTTTATAGTGAGACCCAAAGCGCTCAGGCTGTTCAGCTTTCTAAAGAGAAGGTTAAGGTGCGAGGTGATCATACCTTATGAGCACTGAAACAGGAAGAAAAAACTGGTAATACCAGGATCTTCAGTTTAGCAGACAAAGAGATAAGATCTCCTGACAGAAGGTGATGGGAAACAAATTCATAAATAAAGCTGCTTTTGTTGTGGGGAAAAAAAAACAAATAAACTTGAAACACCTTATCAAGATTTTCATTAGAATCACCATTACTGGATTTTTTTAAAAAACAATATCAGATTTTTTTTCCCCCTTAGTGAGACAAACCAGCTGAACCATAACTACTAAAGCTTAAACCAGGAATTGACCTGGTGAGTCTTACCTGGCAGTATCAGACTAAGACAGAGGTCCCTTCTGGTAACATCCGCGTGGTGTACGTGTCCCTGCACTGTGTGACACCCACATTCCAGGGTGTTGTAGTGTCCGGTCTGTGACTGTGCCGCTTCTCCAAGGAAACACCTCGGTGCAGTCAGGAATGAGCCTGGGTGCAAAGGAGCACACGCAGCGTGACCCTCGGGGACACCAGGACCAAGGTGTGGACAGGTGCGTCTGTAGAAGCGAAACCTTCATGCTCTCAGCTTTGTGACCTGAGGTATAAACAACCGTGGAATATTTGGCTGAGATGAAGCTTGTTTGGATGCAGGACTCATGGAGAGAGTCAGATGTGCTCCAGACAGGAGGCACAGGATAACATGAATAAAAACTTGTGACAAGTTGCACCTCAAAAAAGCTCTCAAAAGAAATATCTCAGTTTTGAAAGCTTCACTAAAGTACAAAAGACCACCTGCAAGATTAAGATTTTGAACATTTCTGGTTTTTTGAAAGCAAATTCTCATTTCATCACGAGGAAAGCTGCAGGGAAACATAAATTTGCCCTGAGAAGCAACACTGACACTGGGCAGCTCTGGTGACAAGCTGGGGGAAAAACAGAAGGTATTTGGTTCCTTTGCCTGATGAAGAGGAGGCCACTGGCCTCCTGCTCTGCCTTGCCTCAGGACAGGCAGAAGAGGTGCATTTTGATAGGAATGGTTGGACTCGATGATCCATTATTTTGTGTTGGTTTTTTGTTAAGAGAGATGGAGCTGCAACTGTGTACACTTGTTCTTACTTATGGTTTCAGCCACTGTGCGCTGGAGCTGTGAAAGCTCTGCACCACAGGCGAGGAACCCAGTGGCTCCGGGCTTCCCAGCAAGGCCAGAGTGAGTCCTTATAGAATCAGAATTACCAGGTTGGAAGAGACCCACTGGATCGTCAAGTCCAATCATTCCCATCAAACACTAACCCATGTCCCTCAGCACCTCATCTACCCTTCCCTTAAACCCCTCCAGGAAAGGGGAATCAACCCCCTCCCTGGGCAGCCTATTCCAATGCCCAATGACCCTTTCTGTGAAAAACTTCCTCCTAATCTCCAGCCTAAATCTCCCCTGGTGGAGTATCCTTCCCAAATCTTACAGTTACAGATCCTGATCCTTTCATGGCCCATAACCACTCCGATTTTTTATAAAATGTAGTGTTCTGCACTGAAGTAGCAGAGCATTCCAGCATCATGGCTCACAGGGTTTGTGAGCTAAATCTTGGGAGGCTTAGACTTGAAAAGCTTGAGCTTTAACAGTGAAATCCAGCTTGGGAGAAACACCATCTCAATACCTGCCTGTCAATTTTTTTTTTCTGTCTTCAAGGGGTTTTATTTGCAGTGCCCTCAAATACACCTTTCCAGCTAAAGATACAATCCTGTGGACAGCTCTTTGTTTTGCTTCTCCTTCCAACCAATGCTTTTGTGTATTTCTGAAACTTAAGACACCTCCTCTGCTACTCCAGTACTTATCTGTAACACCATCGCTTTGAGGGATTAAAGCAGGTTACTTGTTACACACTTAGATCAAGAGTTATCTGAGTAGAAAGTCTATCCTGTTAGGATTGGCGGAATCGGGTTTTGATCTCGGCTTGTTTTGATTTTCTCTTGAGAGCCAGGAACATGTTATTTTAACTTCTGAATAAGGTGTGTGCTACCTGACTGCCTCTCTTCTCTTTGGCAGAAAGGATTAGAAGCCTCCATGGAACTTGCACTCGATTAAAGCAGAGTGCTCACCGTTGAGAACCCAGCAGCTGAATTGTTTTCAGATTATATGTGTGTGTGTGTGTCTTTCCCACATCAAAGCCTCGGATGGAAGCCGTTCACGCTATTGTCAGGAATGCAGAGATTGGCACGAAGGTGATTAGCAAAATTGCTTTTCTGCCGGAGAGAAGCAGAAAAATTATCAAAGGATTAAAGAGAATAAAATAAAAAAAAAAAGGTTATGCTGAATCTGTGGGTAAATTTTCTCCTTTTTTTTTATCCCAATTTATACATATTGATTTAGCTTAACCTATAAAAGGTTTGGCAGGAGAAATCGGGATTAGAATCATAGAATAGAATCATAGAAACATAGAATAGAATCATAGAATCTTAGAATAGAATCATAGAAACATAGAATAGAATCATAGAAACTTAGAATAGAATCATAGAATCATAGAATAGAGTCATAGAAACATAGAATAGAATCATAGAAACAGAATCATAGAATCATAGAAACATAGAATAGAATCATAGAATCATAGAAACATAGAATAGAATCATAGAAACAGAATCATAGAATCATAGAAACATAGAATAGAATCATAGAATCATAGAAACATAGAATAGAATCATAGAATCATAGAACAGAATCACAGAATCATAGAATAGAATCATAGAAACATAGAATCATAGAAACATAGAATAGAATCATAGAAACATAGAATAGAATCATAGAAACAGAATAGAATCGTAGAAACATAGAATAGAATCATAGAAACTTAGAATAGAATCGTAGAAACATAGAATAGAATCATAGAAACATAGAATAGAATCATAGGAACATAGAATCATAGAATAGAATCAGAGAATCATAGAATAGAATCATAGAAACATAGAATCATAGAATAGAATCATAGAAACATAGAATAGAATCATAGAATCATAGAATAGAATCATAGAAACATAGAATAGAATCATAGAAACTTAGAATAGAATCGTAGAAACAGAATAGAATCGTAGAAACATAGAATAGAATCATAGAAACATAGAATAGAATCATAGGAACATAGAATCATAGAATAGAATCAGAGAATCATAGACTAGAATCATAGAAACATAGAATCAGAATAGAATCAGAGAAACATAGAATAGAATCATAGAATCATAGAAACTTAGAATAGAATCATAGAATCATAGAATAGAGTCATAGAATCATAGACTAGAATCATAGAAACATAGAATCATAGAATAGAATCAGAGAATCATAGACTAGAATCATAGAAACATAGAATCATAGAATAGAATCAGAGAATAGAGTCATAGAATCATAGACTAGAATCATAGAAACATAGAATCATAGAATAGAATCAGAGAATCATAGAATAGAATCATAGTAACATAGAATCATAGAATAGAATCAGAGAATCATAGAATCACCAGGTTGGAAGAGACCCATCAGATCACTGAGTCCAACCATTCCCATCAAACACCAAACCAGAGAAACTGTTTAGTGTGGATTCTGTTAAAGGCTTATTTTCCTCTTAAAAATAATCCCAACGGCCCCTCTTCTGTGTGCTTCCAAACCACATCTACCAGTTTTTAACGAGCGCCGAGGGCAGCCAGCCAGCAGCCAGCCCTACAAGGCTCTCGGCAGCCACGGGGACTGGGACCTTCGGTCATAATTATGCTGAAAATTACAAAAACAAACAATCGCATAAATCAGCTTGTCGTCAGCGATGCTGTTTGTTTACTTTTCTCACTCCGCTCTGCCGACAGAGATAGTAAAGCCAGGGGATTGCTTTCATTACCCACTCGCTGGGCACATGCGATGCTTTTGTGTTCTGATCAGCGGCCGAGCTGCTTGAACGGTTTGGGGGGAAAAAAAGGCAATAAAAACGGATTCTCAAATATTTCAGTGTATCGAAAGGAACGGCCGAGCCGTCCAGAAGCTCTCTTGCTTGGCAAAACTGCAGCACAAAATAAAAAAAATACATATATCTCATCTCCCATAACCAGTAGAATTGTTTCATCTTGCTGGTTCAGGCTCTGTTTATTGTTCATTTTATTGTTGAACAACCCACCATTATTTATAAGCACCAGCCAAATACTTACTTCTTGTCTTTGCATTTTGAGGTTGGTTTGTTCGTTTTACTAATCTCTTGTTTTCTGGAATATTTTCTTTGTTCTTAACCTCATTTATCAAAGTATCATCTGAAGCATCTGTTCAGAAAAATGTTCATTTTAACTTGTTTTCCCAACAATGACCTTCTTCCTCCTCCCCCTCACCCCCCCCCTCCCCAGGCCACATCAAGTTGTCACTCACCAGACAGCTGTGGAATTCGGAATCATTCCTTTTAAACGCTTTTTTACAATTCCAAACGGCAGATTTCTAATGGCACAATATGATTGCCGCCAAGATCTTTAAATTTCCCAATCCTCCGGGCTTCAAAGGCTGGACCCGGCCTTGATCTCCGGCAGGAATGCTTTTCAATCTTGCTCTTTTATAGGGGCTACCTACGAAGATATTTTAGGGGCTTTTCCCTTTCATACACAGAGCCTGAGGAGCTAAACCTTCAAATAACCCACTGGCTGCTCCGAGAGAAATATCAAGACTTACAAAGTCGTTTTCTAGAGATTTTCAGCTCGGTTTTCGCTAATTCTGCAGGTTGTTCCCAAACTTTTTGGAGTGTTTGTAAAGCAATACTAGAGTTTCCTATGATACCGTTTTACCTTTCATCCACCAGGGGAGGGTCAGGCTGGACATTAGGAAAAAATTTTTCACAGAAAGGGTCACTGGGCATTGGCAGAGGCTTAGGTGGTTGATTCAACTTCCCTGGAGGGGTTTAAGGGACAGGTGGACGAGGTGCTGAGGGACCTGGGTTAGTGTTTGATAGGAATGGTTGGACTCGATGATCCGATGGGTCTCTTCCAACCTGGTTGTTCTATGATTCTATGACTCGATGATCCAGTGGGTCTCTTCCAACCTGGTGATTCTGTGATTCTGTGACTCTGCCTTCCACCAACACGACTTCTGCTTCCGTTTCCCAACCTGCGCTGAGCAGCTCTGGCTCATCGTGTGCCTGCGGGTGCAGAGCTCCCTCGCTCTCGGAGGATGCTCCACTCTCCTATCACTTACAAGGCAATAATTTACTCAAGGAAAGCAATCAAGCCTAATCCTACAAGCAGTTTGGGCTCTGCCTGGTCCAGGCAGCCAAGACTGAGCCTAATTACCTGCAACAATTACAAATCTGCAGAATTACTACAGTTGTAGGCTTCCTGCTCTCTTCCCCTACAGCCAGAGGCAATGCTTCAGTAACAGTCCTTTCTTGCACGGGAGGATTTCTCAGGCAGGAAAGTGCCATTTTTTTATTTCCCACTGGTTAGTTCTGGTTTATCTCATCAATGAAACAGAATCTGTCAGCCTGAAGTTAAGATATTTGTAGTGTAGCAACAGGAATTTGGTTAGTGCCAAAAAAGAGTTGTTATTTCTGCGCAGTTCAGCTTATGCCAAGCCCTGAGTCCAATTGGAGTCAAATTGTACCTTCTATCCTGTTCCCTGGAGGGGTCTGAGGGACGGGTGGACGAGGTGCTGAGGGACATGGGTTAGTGTTTGATGGGAATGGTTGGACTCGATGATCCGATGGGTCTTTTCCAAGCTGGTTGTTCTATGATTCCATGACCTCTGCTGTGACTTGAGGCCCTCAAATATTATTATAAGGAGGAGCCAACACTCTGTTGCTGCCATAAGTGTATGTTTGCATATCCCATATTGCCAACGAATGTGATTTTCATAGAATCACAGAACCACCAGGTTGGAAGAGACCCACAGGATCATCAAGTCCAACCATTCCTATCAAACACTAAAGCAAGTCCCTCAGCACCTCATCCACCCGTCCCTTAAACACCTCCAGGGAAGGGGAATCAACCCCCTCCCTGGGCAGCCTATTCCAATGCCCAATGACCCTCTGTGTGAAAAACTTCCTCCTAATCTCCAGCCTAAATCTCCCCTGGTGGAGCTTGAGGCCATTCCCTCTTGTCCTGTCCCCTGTCCCTTGGGAGAAGAGCCCAGCTCCCTCCTCTCCACAATCTCCTTTCAGGGAGTTGTAGAGAGCAATCAGGTCTCCTCTCAGTCTCCTCCTCTCCAGGCCAAACAACCCCAGGTTGTTATGGGTCAGGGAACAGGCCTTAGCTCCTCATTTACACAGGTTTCTTATGATCGTGTCAGCCCTGCCTCTCCAGGACTATTTTTGTTTGTTTGTTTAGATCTGTTTAAAAAAAAAAAAAAAAAAAATCCCACGTCCCAAAATACAGAATGTTTTCCTTTGGAACTGGAAGCAAACACGTTTAATGGCTTTAACATCTGCCGGACAATGCGTGGATTGGGTGGTGGGCACCTCACACGGTTTTGTGGCAAACACATGTGCGGACAGTGTGTCAGAGTACAAATCCAAGGATGGAGAGACATTAAAACCTCCCTTCTCTGGCCCACCTGCCATGAAAACAGGCCGTTCACGCCATCTATTTAAACTGAAAATGAGTATTGGGAAGGAAAATGCCAACATTCCAGGGATTCAAGCTAAAATCTCCCCCTCCAGTAAAGGAAATCTCTCAATTGGACCTAAATCGATCCATTGTCCATCTCATAGAATCATAGAATCATAGAACAACCAGGTTGGAAGAGACCCATCGCATCATCGAGTCCAACCATTCCTATCAAACACTAACCCATGTCCCTCAGGACCTCATCTACCTGTGCCTTAAACACCTCCAGGGAAGGGGAATCAACCACCTCCCTGGGCAGCCTATTCCAATGCCCAATGACCCTTTCCATGAAAAACTTACTCCTAATCTCTAGCTTAAATCTCCCCTGGTGGAGCTTGAGGCCATTCCCTCTTGTCCTGTCCCTTGGCAGAAGAGCCCAGCTCCCTCCTCTCCACAACCTCCTTTCAGGGAGTTGTAGAGAGTAATGAGGTCTCCCCTCAGCCTCCTCTTCTCCAGGATAAACACCCCCAGCTCTCTCAGACTCTCCTCATAGGGCCTGTTCTCCAACCCCTTCCCCAGCTTCGTTGCTCTTCTCTGGACTCTCTCCAGAGCCTCAACATCCTTCTTGTGCTGAGGGGCCCACAACTGAACACAGGATTCAAGGAGCAGCCTCACCAGTGCTGAGTCCAGAGGGAGAATCACCTCCCTGGCCCTGCTGGTCACACCGTTTCTGATACAAGAAAGTCTCCCCTCAGGACCCATAGGTCACCCCTTGCATGTGCTTCTGTCCCTCCTAGAAACAGGCCTCACAGTCCAAGACCATCATGGTGACACTTCCATCTGTCATTGGCTTGATGCGAAACTCTGTGTAATTCTCAAATACTTTTTGTGCTTTTGCAGCCTGTCAGCACCTGGTGCATTTTGGGGTTCCAGACCCCAGTGAGATTTGTTTGCCACCCGGCAGAGCACTAGCCTCTCGGCTCCACCCGAGGAGGCGAGGAAAGGAGAAAGAGCCATTTGCCCTCCACACCCACTCTTAGCAGAATTCACTTAGAATCATAGAATCACCAGGTTGGAAGAGAACCACTGGATCATCGAGTCCAACCATTCCCATCAAACACAAACCCATGTCCCTCAATATCTCGTCCACCCGTCCCTTAAACCCTCCAGGGAAGGGGAATCAACCACCTCCCTGGGCAGCCTGTTCCAATGCCCAGTGACCCTCTGCGTGAAAAACTTCCTCCTAATCTCTAGCTATGTGGATGCCCCGGCAGGTGTTTGGATGTGCAGGTGTGTGTGCAGGCACAGCCGTGAGCGCGAGCACGGACAAAGATTCCAGTACCAGCCCCTCTCAGCCCGAACCCGACGCTGCTGCTTTAAAACCAGCGACACGGACATCAAAGTTTTCCACTCCTCAGAAGGAACAGGCTATTTTGCAGCCTTCCAAATGATGTCTCTCATCTCTCTGCCTTTCCTGCAGCCTCCTCTCTCACTCTCACGCGCACTTTTTCTAACACCATCCCTCCCTCTCCACTTCAAACCATGGGAAAAACCTAGGAAAAGCAGCTTGCTGACTAAGGGAGCGTTTCGCCGCATTGTGTTTTCCAGCTAGACCTGAACAGACTGAAATCAATTCATCTCTCTCTCTTTTTCCCTCCCTCTCCCATGTCTTTTTTTTTTTTTTTTTTTTTTTTTTTGTTTCTGTTAGATTGCACTCTCCCAGTTTGGTTATCCCCCTCCCCACAGCAATCCAGTGACCACTGGGCTTTTTTATTGCTTGTAAAAACACGGTGTCTTTTTCATGGGAGTCGGGTTTTCTTTGGTTTGAAATGCCCAGTGAGCAGCGGCAACAACCTGCAGCATCTTTGATCAACTCTCACATATCCATTTGAAGTACCTTTAGCCGACCCCCTCAAAAGAAGGGGACCTGGCAATTAATATTTTAACATAACGAACCAGCCTCTCATTGCGTCGCCGGCAAGAGGCCTGAGAAACGCACAGAAATACCTGTATCTGATTTGAATGGCCACGTGCTCAGAAAAAAAAAAAAAAAAATACATTATTAAAGCTGAAGTCCAGCTGGTGCTGTATTAATATCCTCTGGTTTTTATTTGCTCCTACCTTTTGGAAGGTTTCGCTTTTCCTTCTGAAATTTTCCAGGCTCGTTCCCAGCGCTGAGGTTATAGCTGCAGGGCAGGAGCGGCAGGAGAACGTTCAAGAAGGTTGACTGGAAATTTGAAGAGGCGAGAGCCAGCGCGGCAGAGCCAGCAGCCCAAGGATGGCAGGAGCGTCACTTCAATTTCGATCAGAGCACCTGTTGACGAAGGGACAGACTTAAGATGCACCTTCAACTTGACTTTTACACCTTCCAACTTTTGCAATAGTTAATTAAACAGTTGGTAGTCCCTTCATGTAATTTTTTATTATTTCCCTGAGTTTTCCAGGGTCTCGGGGCCAGACATGAGGTCGCTGTAAATAACAGTTTCACTACATTTAACAGAATTAGGGCTGCTTTACATCAAAACAAGTTAGCACCCAAGGACAACACAATAATTAGCCACCTGGACTAGCCAGAATTTCCATGATAAAGAACACACAGCGACCAAGACTAACCACAAGTCTCCCGTGAAAGCCAAATGTCACCAGTGCAAAAGAGTTTAAGCAAGAAAAATAAAGATGATGCCAACTTGCAGGTTGTCACCAGCAGCCCACAGGCCTGAGCCCCAGCAGGGATTTCGTATACATCAACACTCTCTTGGTCGAACTGGACTTGCAAAGCTCTACCAGAAGAGAAGGGCAGGTCAGGAGGGTCTTCGAGAAGGATGTTGAGGCTCTGGAGCGAGTCCAGAGAAGAGCAACGAAGCTGGTGAAGAGGCTGGAGAAGAAGAGGAGTAGCTGAGAGAGCTGGGGGTGTTTATCCTGGAGAAGAGGAGGCTGAGAGGAGACCTCGTTGCTCTCTCCAACTCCCTGAGAGGAGGTTGTGGAGAGGAGAGAGCTGGGCTCTTATCCCAAGGGACAGGGGACAGGACGAGAGGGAATGGCCTCAAGCTCCACCAGGGGTGATTTAGGCTGGAGATTAGGAGGAAGCTTTTCATGGAAAGGGTCATTGGGCATTGGAATAGGCTGCCCAGGGAGGGGGTTGAAGGAACAGGTAGACGAGGTGCTGAGGGACATGGGTTAGTGTTTGATAGGAATGGTTGGACTCGATGATCCGGTGGGTCTCCTCCAACCTGGTTCTTCTATGATTCTCGTGTAACCCCAGATGTCCACAAAATGCTGAGCTCTTGATATGCTTAAACAATAACTAGATCCAAACCAGCAGCGCAGAACCCCCCCTCCCCACTTACCAGGCTTTGCGTTCCCTGGTCCTGAGGGGATATATCGCATTTAAGAACTGAATTGTCACCTTCTGCTACCTGCAGTTTGCAGCTGGAGGGATCCTGACTACTGAAACCTGCCTTCCAGCCCAACAAACTCCGAGTGGGTTTCTGTCTGTCGCTGCTGAGTACCTGTGAACGTCAAGCGGAGCTGCTGGGCACTCAACACCACTGGAGACGTCGTTTCATTTAGGGATCTGAGTTCTGATTTCAGCCTCTGGCTTCCGACTCTTAACACTACGTGTGCTGCACCCAACCTGCCTCCTGCTCTGCTGAGATAGAAGCTTAAATGCAACATCTCCAACTCATTCCATGATCAGCACGAGCTGGTTTTTCTCTACCCATTCACAGAATCACAGAATCACAGAACAACCAGGTTGGAAGGGACCCATCGGATCTTCTAGTCCAACCATATCCTGATGGGACCCGCTAAGCTCCCTGCAACTTCAACCACCAGAGCTTTGCCACCAGCATCTTTTAAGCATCTTTATTTTAGCCACACTCAGAACGTGGCCTAATTATTCTCAGCCTCCGCTCCTGCGTTTCGGGAAAAGAGGTGATTAATCGCGACCCTAATTTAACGCAATGCGGAGTTTTAGGTAAAGGAATCGAAGAGCTCGGCTGCTCAAATCAGGAACAATTTCATTTGGTTTGTGCGTCTAAGTATCTTGTGTGTGTTTGTAAATATTCTCCTATTTTAAGAAGCAGTAGAAATACACTTCAGTGCATTTAGTAAGAAGTTTAAGTACATTTTACCAAATATTTTTCCTATAAATGAATATATTCTGAGTAACACGCAGCGTAACAGCTTCTACCCAAAACTGCCGAAAAAGGCAAATAAAATATTGAACAATGAGGAAATCTTAATTGATGAGCCAGTGGGGATGATCATAGAATCATAGAACAACCAGGTTGGAAAAGACCCATCGGATCATCGAGTCCAACCATATTCTTCCAACCTGGTTATTCTGTGATTCTATGATAAGAGAGATTTGTCTCAGAGCATCAACGAAAGTCGTTTGAGTTCATTCTCCCTGCAGTGAGTTACCTCCCAATTAGCAAACTTAATCATACAAATGTAAGGAGCTCCTACAAGCTTTACCACCATTTTTTCATTTTTTTTCCCTTTCTTTTTTTAAACAAAACTGCGATAAAAAAAAATCCCTTCATTCCCAGGCAAAGCTTCAGTGCCTTGAAATTGCCGTGAGGGTATTTTTAGAAGGATTCCCAAGAGCTCAGCCTCTTCCACCCTCTGATTTCCTTCTGACTGCTCCAGCTCCTTATTTTATATAACACAAGATTAAAACCTGAATATAAACCTTTTCAACTGCTGGGAGGTGCTTGGCAGCCCTCGTTGCTCCCGTCCAGAGCTGCTGAACTTTTTTAGTTTGCAAATAGTCATCGGGATGGTGTCTAAATGCCATCTCTGGGGACTCCTGATAGATAGTGCAGGAATGCAGCAGCTCCCCTGGAAGGAGCCGAGAGGGATCCACTTCCCCTGCACATCTTTAAACATTCTTCGGGGGAAAAAAATTCTTTCTCTCCATCCTGACTCTCAGGAGTCCTGACTCTTACGTCCCTGAAAGTCCTGGGAAGAGGGTTGAAAGCAGGGGACGGGCTCCAAGGAACAAACAAAAATATTTAAATACAGGTATTTGCTACTAACACGTAGAGTAAAATATATTGACTGATTTAACGGTTGGACTCGATGATCTGGTAGGTCTCTTCCAACCTGGTTGTTCTATGATTCTATGAAAAAAAAAATACGGAAGTTAACAAGGAAATGGGGAGATTAAAGGCATCTTTTCCCACTCCTACAAAGAGATGGACAAGAAGAGTCGTCCGAGCAATCTGAACTTTGCAGAGGGGCACAAAGGCAGCAGACATTGTGTTGGAAAGGCAGAGAACTACAGTGAGAACGCAGAGCGATGGTTTGGAGACACTTTCGGATGGGGTGGGTTGAGGTGGGGGGGGTGGGGAGAGACGATTCGTTGGGCCAAGTGACCTTTTCCCATCCAGCAATTTCTTCTGTCCCAGTGCAGAATGACAATGGGAACCCAATGGCAGCGCCGTCCGACACCCAGAGCCGTGGCCAGAGGGATTGAAGTGGAGCGTGTGCGCGGCGGCGGCCACGGGATGCGGCGAAACCAGCCAGCCCCGAGTCTCCCACTTGCCCTCTTTTCTGCCGTTGTTGTTATTGCTGTTTGTTTCCATTCGCCCCCTTTTATTCCCCATTTTTTTCCCCCGTCTTGACTCTGACGGGGGCTCCTTTTTGTGCCCAACAAGCCCCTTCTGATCTCTTTGAAAGGGCAGCTCTTGTCATTCTTCCCGATCATCATTGTATGACATGTTTTTATATCAGGCTGACAAAGGAGCTATTTGATCAGGGGGTATGGTGTGTGATTGTAAGAAATTCAGCTAGCCGGTGGCAACCATTGTTCCCCAAAGCGGCTCCCTGACCCCATTCTATTCACCGAAAAACTCCCTTGGAGTGGCCTCTATTCATGGAGTAACACCAGTCCGCAGTCTCACTCCAGGAGTATGCTCCATTCAGAGGTGTGTCACCGATATTGCCCATCAACCACCCTTTAACCCTTTCACATCAGCGTTAGGTTCCCAACACGCAGCTGTTATCATGGGATGAGCCAGGGAAGGGGATGGGGAGGGGGGGGGGGGGGGGGGGATGCATTCCAACTCGCTGGAACTCTCCTTATCTCAGCGTTAGTGGTTGACGCGAATGGTTGGACTCGATGATCCGGTGGGTCTCTTCCAACCTGGTGATTCGGTGATTCTATGAAATTTAACCTTCCGTTCAAAACTTGCCTCGAATGTTGCCCCTGGACTCAAGATCCGCCAGGGGAGATTTAGGCTGGAGATTAGGAGGAAGTTTTTTCACGGAAAGGGTCATTGGGCATTGGAATAGGCTGCCCAGGGAGGTGGTTGATTCCCCTTCCCTGGAGGTGTTTAAGGGACGGGTGGACGAGGTGCTGAGGGACATGGGTTAGTGTTTGATAGGAATGGTTGGACTCGATGATCCAGTGAGTCTCTTCCAACCTGGTTGTTCTATGATTCTATGATTTAAATAGTTCTTTGGATTTGAGCTATAATTATCTGTGACCTTCCTGCATCCCAGTCCTGCAACCTTCCCTCTCGCAAATAATCTTAGAATCATAGAACAACCAGGTTGGAAGAGACCCACCGGATCATCGAGTCCAACCATTCCTGTCAAACACTAACCAGTGTCCCTCAGCATCTTGTCCAACCGTCCCCTAAACACCTTCAGGGAAGGGGAATCAACCCCCTCCCTGGGCAGCCTGTTCCAATGCCCAATGACCCTTTCTGCGAAAAGACAATCTTGTGTGTGCATCCACAGCATCTCCGAAACAACTGGTTGGAAGAAAGAAGAGAGAGCCAAGACATACCTGTTTACCTGGGAGGCACCTCACCTTATTAGCAAGGAGATCTTAGAGTGTTCCTGTAGATTCCAAGAAGGCAATTCACTAAAATCACTCTCGTTTCTCCGAGTGGAGCCCTCTGTGCACTAACATGGAGCCTTCAAAACCCACGGAAATCAGTGCCAAAGCTCCTGTTGGGTTTGAGAAGCTGTGGGTCAGTGGTGATGGTGTTTAAGGGACGGGTGGACAAGGTGCTGAGGGACATGGGTCAGTGTTTGGTGGGAATGGTTGGACTCGATGCTGAATCATAGAATCATAGAACAACCAGGTTGGAATAGACCCATCATCCGATGGGTCTATTCCAACCTGGTTGTTCTATGATTCTATGATTCAGCATCCCCCCTGGAGCCCTCTCCGCCTCCTGCATCCCTCAGGCTCTGGTACCACCTCACAGCCTCTATCCCCTGATCAGGTTTGTTAATAAACTCGGGCTCCCTCTGCTGGGACAGAGCACTAAACACTGGGGCTGGGGTGGGCTCTGCCTGCAGGACGCGATTACTTCACCCTTGGCTTTGGGCGTTTGGGTTTTTTTGGGTTTTCCCCGTGATATTTCAGTAGGTGCCATGGTGGATTCCATGAATCCATGGAGGGTTCTATGAATCCTCTCCTCCTCTTGACCAGGATTGTGCTCTACGAGACCCTTTTGTGTGCACAGAAAGCTGCTTCTTGTGGGGCAGCTGTCTCTGTAGAAGAGAAAAGGGATTTCCCTGCTTGACCTGCACAAGGCGAAGCTGCCAAGCCCAGGATTTAAAGCACGAGGGAAAGACTGAGGGAGAACTAGCCGAGAATTCCTGGTGTGTTGTGTCCAGATGTAACATCCCTAAGCAAAATCAGTTAGGATGGCAAAGAACTGCACTAACTGGAGCTCTTATAATAAAACTAGAAATGGGAAAACATGGGTTAAATTTCAAAAATAGAAGTCCAGGCAAAACTAAAACCTGCAGGAAAGAGAAGCAAACCCAGGCCTTGAGTTAAACAGACAAAGTTCATAGAATCATAGAACAACCAGGTTGGAAGGACCCATCGGATCTTCTAGTCCAACCATTCCCATCAAATTCCTATCAATTTCCTATCAAGCTGCAGAGAAGACAGTTCAGGAAGATTTCACTGTGGGTCTAGGACTCTTCGCATCTGCTGTGAATTCAGCTTCCTACGTTCTCTCTCTGACCTTTAATCCACCCTTCGTTACTGTGCAGAATGTTACTGCATCAACGTTTTTCTTGGTGTTTTTTTTTTTTTTTCCGACAAAACTGCAGCGTAGATCGAATTAAATGCGTTTCCTCAGCAAAGCTGCTGCCTTCATCACTCACCTCGGTGCTTCCTGCCCAGAGATCAGTGCTGAGGGTAAGCAGGCTGCAGCCGCTGCTCTGGTTTCACGGAAGGTCAAACTCTTCCCTAGCAGCTCGATACGAACAGCTCAAGGAGACCTGTTACTCAAGGAGAATCATTGAACGACCAGGTTGGAAGGGACCCATCGCATCTTCTAGTCCAACCATTCCTATCAAACACTAAACCAAGTCCCTCAAGACCTCATCCACCCGTCCCTTAAACACCTCCAGGGAAGGGGAATCAACCACCTCCCTGGGCAGCCTATTCCAATGCCCAATGACCCTCTGTGTGAAAAACCTCCTCCTAATCTCCAGCCTAAATCTCCCCTGGTGGAGCTTGAGGCCATTCCCTCTCATCCTGTCCCCTGTCCCTTGGGAGAAGAGCCCAGCTCCTTCCTCTCCACAACCTCCTTTCAGGGAGTTGTAGAGAGTAATGAGGTCTCCTCTCAGCCTCCTCTTCTCTAGGCTAAACAAGATAACAACAGTGGCAACGTGCACCCCACACACAGAAACCAGCAAGGGAGAGCACTCGAGAACAAGCCACCACGCTCAGCTCTCCCACACAGATGTCAACGAGGACGACCAGTCCCGTAAGCACCGATGGTTTCTGCGCACGGCAGCTGTGATGCTGCCCAGAGAGCGGAGCAGAGTCTGATCTCAGTGTCCAACACCTCCCCTGAGCAGCCAGAGGAGCATCCCTGGATATCACCAGGACAGACACGACTGGGTCAGCCCAGCTTGTCACAGCCCAGGGCGCAACCAGCAACCAGCAAACCAGCCACGAAACAGCTCCCTGTGCCACTGGCATTTTGCTTCTCTAGCATTTCTCTAAGTGAGCATCCCCCGAGCAGCCTATTAGAGGTTCACTTCATCTCAAGCGCACGTTTGTCACCTCTGGGTGACCATGTGCTTCACTGACTGGCTCTAGCCTCCCGCCCCTCTCCACGGATGTTAATTCCCAGGGAACGTACTTTAGGGAGCACAGGGGTGGGACCCATAGTCCCTCCTCCCCTCTCTCTGCCTTCTTCTGCCTTTCCAGCTGGGACTTGCCTGCACTTCTTCCCATTTTGTCCTCTCTGCTGCTTGTCCCTCTGCTCACATCCCCGAGAGAGCTTCCCACACCACAGGTAGCAAATAGAATCATAGAATCATAGAACAACCAGGTTGGAAGAGACCCATCGGATCATCGAGTCCAACCATCCCTATCAAATACGGAAGAAACGCTCCGTCCTTACCTTGCGGAAGGTGATCACGCTGCAGCACCGAGGGCTTGTCCAAAATCCCACCTCACGGAGCCTCCTCATCGGGGCAAGAACTCAGCCGTGATTTTCATAGAACAACCGTAGAATCATAGACCAACCAGGTTGGAAGGGACCCATCGGATCATCTAGTCCAACCCCTTCTCCTCCCTTTAGGGAAGTCACTCGTCCTCATTGATGCTCAAGGCAAGCTGGTTCCTGCAAGGAGCTCAGGTTGATTTAAGGAATCGTGGCCTGGGAGAAGGGTGGCTGGGACCGTGATGCTCTGGAGGCTGCTGCTGCCACCACCCCAGCTGCCAGCTCGGGGAGGCCACCTCTTCATCACAACACTCTACCCTGAGGCTCAGCTTTGAGCCTGGAGCAGCGTCTCTCCCTCTCGCTCGGCGGTTGGAGGGAGCGTTGGTGGGGGACAGGCAGCTGCTGTGGCAGAGACGGTCATCAAGTGCAAATCATCTCCCTGCGCTGGTGTCAAGTGCACGACAAACGCACGGCTCCGCGGGGAGAGGTGGTGAAACCCTCGGATCCTCGCACTGATCGCTCTGAGAGGGAGTGAAGTGCAGACACTTCTCCGAGTCCCACGATGGAGGCTGCAAGGGCTCAGCACATGTCAGCAACCACTGCTCTCCCTTCCCAGTCCTTTCGGGGCTGGGGATGCTCCTTTATTAGCTGCGAGGAGGGAGCTGGGCTCTTCTCCCAAGGGACAGGGGACAGGACAAGAGGGAATGGCCTCAAGCTCCACCAGGGGAGATTTAGGTTGGAGATTAGGAGGAAGTTTTTCACACAGAGGGTCATTGGGCATTGGAATAGGCTGCCCAGGGAGGTGGTTGATTCACCTTCCCTGGAGGTGTTTAAGGCACGAGTGGATGAGGTCTTGAGGGACTTGGTTTAGTGTTTGATAGGAATGGTTGGATTCGATGATCGGATGGGTCCCTTCCAACCTGGTTGTTCTATGATGCTATGATTAGCAAGAAAGAGCTTTTCTTATGGTTAACCAGGTTGAGGAAATGGTGGGATTTGAATCCCTGCACCAAACACTGCACGAACTGTCACAAGTGACGGCTGTGCCCTTAGGAATTGGTAGCTCCCGTGGCACATCTCCTCTCTCCCTGTTCACTCCATCTTCCCATCACGTCTCAGCGAGTGCTCTGGGACAGCATCTGAGGACAGGGAACAGCTTTCGAAACACAGAGTCTGCCGAAACCTTTGGGAATATGAGAATCATAGAATCACCAGGTTAGAAGAGGCCCATCGGATCATCGAGTCAAACCATTCCTATCAAACACTAACCCATGTCCCTCAGCACCTCGTCCACCCGTCCCTTAAACACCTCCAGGGAAGGGGAATCAACCCCCTCCCTGGGCAGCTTATTCCAATGTCCAATGTCCCTTTCTGTGAAAAACTTCCTCCTAATCTCTAGCCTAGAGCCTCCACCCTCCCTGCTGCCACTGTTCTGGCTTCGTGGAGGAAAATTGCAGATATAGGCATTGAGGATAATTAGGTCGAATCAACCTCTAGCCGTATCTGAACTAATCCTGAGCCATTCTAGTGAAGTCAGGGGACTGGCTGTGGCTTTAGTCATCGCAGCTGAGAGCAAAAATAGCTCCGACCTCACCAACTGGATATTTGAATGAGCAGAGGTGGAGCCCTCCAGGGCCAGCGTGAGGCTCAGGATTTCAGGATTCGTTATAAAATAAATGCTACCTTCGCTTTAGAGATGTGCTGTCGCCTTCGCAGCAGGAAACAAGGGACAGGAGACTGTAACCATCCCGTAGCTGCACTTCCTGCAGTGACCAGCCAGGCTTCTCTTCCTCTAAACAGACTGGAGCTGCAGCAGTCCTGACCCAACAAGGGTTACAGCTCCACAGTCAGATTCAACGGCTCCAAAAATCATAGAATCATAGAACAACCAGGTTGGAAGAGACCCATCGGATCATCAAGTCCAACCATTCCTATCAAACACTAAACCAAGTCCCTCAGCACCTCATCCACCCGTCCCTTAAACACCTCCAGGGAAGGGGAATCAACCACCTCCCTGGGCAGCCTATTCCAATGCCCAATCACCCTTTCTGTGAAAAACTTCCCCCTAATCTCTAACCTAAATCTCCCCTGGTGGAGCTTGAGGCCATTCCCTCTCGTCCTGTCCCCTGTCCCTTGGGAGAAGAGCCCAGCTCCCTCCTCTCCACAACCTCCTCTCAGGGAGTTGTAGAGAGCAATGAGGTCTCCTCTCAGCCTCCTCTTCTCTAGGCTAAACCCCCCCAGCTCTCTCAGCCACTCCTCCTACGGCCTGTTCTCCAGCCCCTTCACCAGCCTTGTTGCTCTTCTCTGGACTCTCTCCAGAGCCTCAACATCCTTCTTGTGCTGAGGGGCCCACAACTGAACACAGGATTCAAGGAGCAGCCTCCCCAGTGCTGAGTCCAGAGGGAGAATCACCTCCCTGGCCCTGCTGGTCACACCATTTCTGATCCAAGCCAGGATGCCATTGGCCTTCTTGGCCCCCTGGGCACACTGCTGGCTCATGGTCAGTCGCTGTCGACCAACACCCCCAGGTCCCTCTCCTCCTGGCAGTTTTCCAGCCAGGCTTCTCCCAGTCTGTAGCTCTGCATAGGGTTGTTGTGCCCCAAGTGCAGGATGCGGCATTTGGCCGTGTTAAACCTCATCCCATTGGACTCAGCCCATGGATCCAGCCTGTTTAGGTCCCTTTGCAGAGCCTCCTGACCCTCCAGCAGATCCACACTTGCACACAGCTCAGTGTCATCTGCAAACTTGCTAAGGATACCCTCAATGCCTTCATCTAGGTGGTTGATGAAGACATTGACCAGGGCTGGACCCAGCACTGAGCCCTGGGGAACCCCACTTGTCACTGTGGGGTTCCTACAAGAACCCTACAAAATCCCTACAAAAGAACCCTACAAAATCCCTACAAAAGAACCCTACAAAATCCCTACAAGAACTCCCGTGAAACACCAGCCCTGAGCAGAAACCTCACCCAGTGGGTGGTCAGGGCGTCGTTTCTTCTCCCAACATCCTGGACACCACCAAGTCAATGATGGACTCCACCACCAGATGCTGCGGCCAGAACGCTTGGCTGCACTTCACAAGACATGTTGACAGATGGTAATCAGCTTAAAAAATCCCTGCGAGAGCCTGGAGAGACCTGGAAAACCCACTTGCGGCGCCTGCGGGAGCTCGGTTGGGTTAGATGGCAACAGTGAGCGGGAAGGAACGGCCGCGAGATCGAGTGCCGTGACTTGAAGTCAGGCAATTCTAAACCAAAAATATCAAATAATACTGGAATAGGGAGTCCCTGTGGGACATCCATCCTTCCTTTTGGTTAATCAAGGATTGTGGCTTTCACCCAGAACATAATGAGCGGGATCCTCTCCTCTGTGTGTTGCAGAAAACTGTGATGGACACTCAGAGCAATCCCCATGACCTTGAAATCCGCTCACAGGCAGGTTCCTTCTAGCTGGAATATGGGACAGAGTCCAAGCTTCGGTCGAAGCCGGGGAATTGGACGTGAGGTTTAGAAAAAGATCAGTTTTGTGGTTTTCTACTTCATTTAAGCTCCAATTATTGCACAAGTACATCGCCTCCCCCCGTGGGCCACTTCCCTGCCTTTTCTTGGCCTCTGGCAGGTTGACTCAGCTGATTCACGGCTCTGGCAGGATTTCTTTCGGTTCTTTCTCTTTCTGTGCACCGATTCCACCCACTTCTCCTCTAGAATGGGGCTGTGCTGCTCGCTTTGAGCTCCAGCTGTGAGCTCCTTGGGGCTCTCCGTGTGTCTGCACAGAGCTCAGAACATCTCCAGCTGCTGCCGCACGAGGCACAAGGAGGAACGAGGATGCAGAACTTGAGCGAAACAGTCCTGGGAATTCTGTGCCGCTTCTCTCGCTGCATTCTCAGACCTCATTGCTCTCTACAACTACCTGAAAGGAGGTTGTGGAGAGGAGGGAGTTGGGCTCTTCTCCCAAGGGACAGGGGACAGGACAAGAGGGAATGGCCTCAAGCTCCGCCAGGGGAGATTTAGGCTGGAGATTAGGAGGAGGTTTTTCACACAGAGGGTCATTGGAATAGGCTGCCCAGGGAGGGGGTTGATTCCCCTTCCCTGGAGGTGTTTAAGGGACGGGTGGATGAGGTGCTGAGGGACATGGTTTAGTGTTTGCTAGGAATGGTTGGACTAGAAGATCCGATGGGTCTCTTCCAACCTGGTTGATCTATGATTCTATGACCACAGGTCCCCACATACCCTCAAAAGCATGAGGACCGTGGCACCCACTCCTCTCTCCCCTTAGCCAGAGCCATGAGAGTTTACACTTCACAAGGTCAACCTCTGCATTTTCAAAGCCTTTCCCCAACAGGTGTCTGTCCCCCTCCTCCCCGTGCCTGCTGCAGCCTGAATCGGCCACTTTGATCAGGAGGAAAAACATCCCAGGGGGAAAAAGCCCTTGATGTAGCACCAGCACCGTGTTCGAACCAACCTGCCGGCACACAGCGGAGAACCAGGACCTGAAACAGCAGCGGGAAACCAGCAAAGACCAGTAATTTTAAACGAAACGCTGGGACACAAGGAGTAATTTACAGCTTCCGTGGGGATACTCACATCTGCAGATGAGTCTGCGTTGCCTCTGGAGGCATTCCCAGGCTCATATGTGTATGTCGGTAGGAACTGCTCCCCTGTACGGACTCCCAGATGGTTGCACTGATGGAAATGGCTCAGGTGCTCTGGGGAAACACAGAATCATAGAACAACCAGGTTGGAAGAGACCCATCGGATCGAGTCTAACCATTCCCATCAAACACTAACCCATGTCCCTCAGCACGTTGTCCACCCTCACCTTAAACATCTCCAGGGAAGGGGAATCAACACCCTCCCTGGGCAGCCTCTGACAGTGACCAATGACCCTTTCTGGGAAAAATTTTTTCCTTATGTTGAGTCTGACCCTCCCCTGATGGAACTTGAGGCCATTCCCTCTCGTCCTGTCCCTTGGGAGAAGAGCCCAGCTCCCTCCTCTCCACAACCTCCTCTCAGGGAGTTGGAGAGAGCAATGAGGTCTCCTCTTAGCCTCCTCTTCTCCAGGATAAACACCCCCAGCTCTCTCAGACGCTCCTCTTCTTCTCCAGCCCCTTCACCAGCTTCGTGGCTCTTCTCTGGACTCACTCCAGAGCCTCAACATCCTTCTTGTGCTGAGGGGCCCACAACTCAACACAGGATTCAAGGTTTGGTCTCCCCAGTGCTGAGTCCAGAGGGAGAAGAACTTTCTGTTGCAGAGTAATTAATCAGGTAATCTGCAGTAATGCGTGTATCTTGTCAGGTTTGCTGGTTTTAACGGCAACTATGGAAGAGAGAGCCAGACACCGAGCAGCTCCCGTTCACAGGAGCTTCAGATGATGCTCCACAAGCATCACTTTTCACACAGAGGGTCATTGGGCATTGGAATAGGCTGCTCAGGGAAGTGGTCGATTCCCCTTCCCTGGAGGTGTTTAAGGGACGGGTGGATGAGGTCTTGAGGGACATGGTTTAGTGTTTGATAGGAATGGTTGGACTAGAAGATCCGATGGGTCTCTTCCAACCTGGTTGTTCTATGATTCTGTGAGTCAAGGTGGTTGCCCTACAAAGAGTGGTGGCTGCTTACCTGGAGCACCAGCCCTGGGGCTGCCAGTCCCTCCGAACCCAAACGACCCACAATTTCACCAAATCGGACACGACTCATGGCCATTGCCCTGCTTGAATGTTTGTCCGAGCCAGATGTGCTGCCGAAGCCTCGGCTTTAACGGCAATTTCGTGAAGCAGGTCGGCTCCTCCGCCGCAGCCCCAAGTGCTGAGAAATCAATCATTACCAGCAGTTAGCTGTTTGATGGTTAACAGCCTGACCCCAAAGCCAAACTGGTTGTTAATTGGGGCAACAACCGATTTCAAGGGGTTGTTCTGCAGGGCCCAACACTCCCAGCAATTGACTGGGAGTTGTAACTAGCAGCCGGGCGGCAATTAGCGGAGCAGAGGGGAATTCGCAGCCCATTGCCAACGGGCTGGCTCCCAGCTGGGCAGCTGCTTCTCCTGGGCACGGGGAGCACCGTTTTACATCTCCGCAGCCAAAATTTTCCTCTTGATCTACAACCTGAGTCTCATCATCCAGCATTTCGACTCCTCTAGAAGCTTTTTTTTCTGAGGAGAGGACACTGCGGATGGAGTTTTTCTCATTTTTTTCCTCATTTTTTCCTCATTTTTTTCTCATTTTTTTCTACATGGACATAGAATCATAGAACGACCATGTTGGAAGGGACCCATTGGATCATCAAGTCCAACCATATCATCATGCAGCTCTACTCCAAATCCCTTCCCAGGACTCCCCAGTGACAAAACAGAATGTTTAGGTTGGAAAAGACCTTTAAGATCGTGTCCAACTGTGAATTCTCTTACAATAGATCGATACCTATGAAGCAGCCATCAAGTAGATATCTCGTTTAACATTCCCCTTATAAAACACTCCTTTTCTTTACCCTCTGCTTGATTTGTTTTCCCTGCCGCCAGCCTTATGACTGATTTATTTGATTATACCAGAGACTTTTTTGTTTAGTCTACTATTCATGGACTGCTCCGTGTGGCAGACTTGCATCTTATAAATAATATGGTCAACATCTTAAAAAAACCCAAAACAAACCAGCCTTAAATCAGACTTTTAGATGGATGTGCAAAAAACACAGTTTTCACTAACTTCGCTAGAATCAGGGTCCTAACTCTGGGATGGAAGAAAAATAAAAGGTCACATTTCCAAATTAAAAAAAAAAATCTTATTTCCTGATCTTTCCCTTGTAGTTTTTTCCCTCATTAAAACCTGCAACCACAACAATAACTTTTTCCGTGGGAGAGTGGTTGGGTGTGCCCTGTTGGCTTGTGCCACCTGCTAGAGTAAACCCTACGAAGCATCTTTTGGAGCAAGGGCTGCCGTGTCCTCTGTGAGCAGCTCCTGAAAGAAGAGGCTCCAGTTACCTGGATGCGTTACAGGTGTGGAAAGGGCTCTGTGCAAGACGAAGGCTCTGGTTCTCCTATAAAAGTTCAAGAAAAAAGTAAAAGAAAATAAGAGACTGTTGACAAGAGGAGGTCAACCTGGGAAGAGGGACACTTCATGGCTGAAAGAATCATAGAATCATAGAACAACCAGGTTGGAAGAGACCCATCGGATCATCGAGTCCAACCATTGATTCCCCTTCCCTGGAGGTGTTTAAGGGACGGGTGGACGAGGTGCTGAGGGACATGGGTTAGTGTTTGATAGGAATGGTTGGACTCAATGATCCGGTGGGTCTCTTCCAACCTGGTGATTCTATGATTCTATGACCGAGAAAGGCTACAAGCTCCCGTTAACCAGGTTCTAGATAAACCTCTAACGTCTCCCAAGAGCTCCCTTGGTGCACCGAGCCACAGATGCCATGTGTCCTCAGACCCACCGGTTGTCACTCCAGAGGACACAGACTGCGCCTCCTCCGTCCAGGAGGAAGGCAAACAGCCAACTTGGCCACCAAAGCTCTTCTGTAGCAAAGCCACGGCAGAGACCCCAAACTTCTCACCTCCAGCCCCAAAGCAGAACGTGGCTGCAGCTCACCTGCAACCCTGAAGGAATCATAGAATCAACAACCAGGTTGGAAGAGACCCATCGGATCATCGAGTCCAACCACTCCTATCAAACGCTAAACCAGGAGGTTTCCAGGGGAAAAGTGGGGGTGGTAGCCCCATTCCTAGGAGCTGCTCCTGCTGCAGGCATGAGTGGGGAGGGGCAGAGGCGCTGCAGATGCGAGGTCGGTTGGCAATGGGCAGCAGCTGGGTAGGTGCTTGGAGCATCCCAGGTGCCACAGAAGTGCTAAGTGTTATTATCATGGCCAGGAAACAGGCTGCCAAAACTCACCCTACTCCACATCTCCTTGCCCTCTGCCTTCTCCGGGAGCTGAAGGTGACTGTCCTCATCGGCCCCAAGGAAATGGGAGCTAGCTTGAAGATATCTTCATTGCAGCCAGGCCTGGAGACCATGGTCAGAGGGACTGCGCGGAAAGGAGCACAGAGACACTAAGGCTCAACAAGAGAGCTCCGTCTGGTCCACGTGTGGGAGAGAAGGCTTTGAACCCTCTCACAGCACGATGCAGTCATGGAATCATAGAATTATAGAACAATCGGGTTGGAAGAGACCCATCGGATCTTCTAGTCCAACCATTCCTATCAAACACTAAACCAAGTCCCTCAAGATCTCATCCACCCGTCCCTTAAACACCTCCAGGGAAGGGGAATCAACCACCTCCCTGGGCAGCCTATTCCAATGCCCAATGACCCTTTCTGGGAAAAACTTCTTCCTAATCTCCAGCCTAAATCTCCCCTGGTGGAGCTTGAGGCCATTCCCTCTTGTCCTGTCCCCTGTCCCTTGGGAGAAGAGCCCAGCTCCCTCCTCTCCACAACCTCCCTTCAGGGAGTTGTAGAGAGTAATGAGGTCTCCTCTCAGCCTCCTCTTCTCCAGGATAAACACCCACAGCTCTCTCAGCCGTTTCTCATAGGGCCTGTTCTCCAGCCCCTTCCCCAGCTTTGTTGCTCTTCTCTGGACTCTCTCCAGAGCCTCAACATCCTTCTTGTGCTGAGGGGCCCAGAACTGGACACATTATTCAAGGAGTGGTCTCACCAGTGCTGAGTCCAGAGGGAGAATCACCTCCCTGGCCCTGCTGGTCACACCATTTCTGATCCAAGCCAAGATGCCATTGGCCTTCTTGGCCACCTGGGCACACTGCTGGCTCATGGTCAGTCACTGTCGACCAACCCCCCCAGGTCCCTCTCCTCCTGGCAGTTTTCCAGCCAGACTTCTCCCAGTCTGGAGCTCTGCATAGGGTTGTTGTCCCCCAATACATACATTTCTGTAGCAGTGTGGAAAGTCTTTTCCCTACGTGAGACTAATTTTGTAGTCACCTGCACAAATGACCCACCTCACGAGCTCTTGGCTGTGGGGAGTCACTCCCTTAGGACCGCACTGAGCTCCTCTCCGCTCCATCCCTCCAGGATGCTCTCATGGCGCTCGGGTCCCCATCCCGCGCTCGCTGGCACCGAGCAGGGCGCAGGCGGCGCTGAGCCCTCCCTGCTGCTTTGGAGCATCTGTGTGAGAGCAGAATTATGGGATCCCCCACTGAGCCCCCAGAGCATCCGCGGCACTGGCTGTAAACCCAACTTCCAAGGAGGGTCTTTAGAGAGTAGGGCCGAGATGATCCACCAGCCGCAGCCACCCCCCCCCCCCCCCCCCCCCCAGAGGAATTGCTCTCACACAAATGAAATGTGTGTAATTAATGGGTCAGGGGGCTGGACAGGTCCGAGATGAAAGCGTTTCCTGGACTTGTCCTTCATTTGCATGGTATCAGAAGCTGTTCAGAAGGTGTGACTTTTCCCACAGGGAGCCCTGGGCTCGGTGGCACAATAAAGCCAGGACTTCTTCCCCAGAATTAATTAAAGGAGGGGGGATGGGGCTGGCAGGGAGATGTTTGAAAGCTGAGCCTAATGCAATAAACAAACACCCCAGTCCTTCCAAAGCCAGGGCAGGCCCGAGGGGCCCGGGGAGCCCTGCCCTGCAGCGTGCAGCCCACCCTGCCTGCCACATCCTCGCGGCCATGAGGACCAGCAGCGCTGGGACAGCGGGAAAGGGGATGGAAGTGGACAAAGTGTGTGCAGAAGGGCTTGAGGCAAGTGGATCGAGCCCTGGTGCAGCCACTGCATGGGCAGCATTTGCTTGTCGCTTTGATTTATTCTTGTCTATCGGCAGTTTCTCTCCCACAGAGATATTTGAAGTGAAGGAGCTGGAGAACAGAACCTATGAGGAGCGGCTGAGAGAACTGGGGGTGTTTATCCTGGAGAAGAGGAGGCTGAGAGGAGACCTCATTGCTCTCTACAACTACCTGAAAGGAGGTTGTAGAGAGGAGGGAGCTGGGCTCTTCTCCCAAGGGACAGGACAAGAGGGAATGGCCTCAAGCTCCACCAGGGGAGATTTAGGCTGGAGATTAGGAGGAAGTTTTTCACAGAAAGGGTCATTGGGCATTGGAATAGGCTGCCCAGGGAGGTGGTTGATTCCCCTTCCCTGGAGGTGTTTAAGGCACAGGTGGATGAGGTCTTGAGGGACTTGGTTTAGTGTTTGATAGGAATGGTTGGACTCGATGATCCGATGGGTCTCTTCCAACCTGGTTGTTCTATGATTCTATGATTTAACCTCCTCCCTGCCCAGTGCTGCCGTGAAGCCCACAATTACTTTTACCTGGTGCTGGGTGGGTGGATCCGCAAGGCTTCCCGGTCTCGTCTCAAGAGGCAAACTCTCTCAAGTGTTGCTCAGCTCCATCCTTGTTGCTGTGTCCCAACAGCAGAGTCCTGCATGGGCAGAGCCCCCACACACCCTAGTTCAGAGCTCGGGAAGGGGCATTCACCTCCGTGCCAGCAGCCGGAGCACTACAGCTCCTCTCCTGCTTCACCTGCCACCTCCCACCAGTTGGCTGGTGGCACTGGGAGCAGTGGCTCTAGGAACAGGCAACTCCGTTAGCTCTGAGCAGGGGCTCCTGCCCAAAGCTGTTACCAGCACGAGTTGATGGAAGCAAACACCCACATCCAAATCCTCCCATCCTCACTCACCCCTGGCTTAGTGATCCCCAATCCCCAGGGCTTTGGGTGGCTGTGATACTCAAGCTTGGGCCTCACACCTATTGGGAAAAGCCTCAGATTCCTGGGCTGACAATTGACCTCACTCATTCCACCAGCAGGAAGGTTTTCAGCATCCCTGGCGGAGCAGCAGGTACCACCAGGGACTGTCCCCACACCTCCCTGCAGAACCTGAATTAGCTGAATATTGGAGCTGAATACTCCTGTTGTTGCCAACTGCTCAAGACATTAATCTTGTAGCCTTTGCTCCGTCAGAGGCCAACACGGGCGGTTCCTGAGGAACTGAGCTTAATTCTTATTTGTCTGGTGTTTCTTGGCATTCAAACTTCTCCTGCTGCCCAGGGAGAGGGTTGAGTCGCCTTCCCTGGAGGGGTTTAAGGGACAGGTGGACGTGGTGCTGAGGGACATGGGTTAGTGATTGATGGGAATGGTTGGACTCCATGATCCAGTGGGTCTCTTCCAACCTGGTGATTCTGTGATTCTGTGACCGCGCAGGGCACTGGGAAGAGCATGAACTGCTCCAGCCATGCCAGGGACAAAGGGGTATCAATGCAGAGACAGGGTATGAGGAGCCATTAATTAATTCATTTACTCATTAACTAACTAGCAGTGAGCTCTTTAATCTCCCAAGCAAAGGCAAAGCAACAGTCGCTGGCTGGAAGCTGGAACTGGACAAATTCAAGCCACAAACAAAGCCCCAAGCTGCAGTGCTCCTGGGCAGCCTCGCCACCCAAAAACCTTTTAATGAGAAAGGGCTAATTAACCACAGACCAAGAGAGCTGGGAAAGCAGGGGATCCCTCCCAAGAGCCAGGCTTGGGTGCTTTTTGCGGAGTCAGGCTACGCAGAGAAGATATTTGGGATGGTGTGTGGCGCAGAGCTGTTTGAGGACATGGGGCATCCTTCTCCACCCCAAAGCTCACGGTGCCAAGTGTTCCCTGCTCCAGCCTTCAGCTGCATCCCAGGATGGCAGCGACCGGAGCTGAACACCCTCACCATGCCCTTCCCTGCCCAACAGACACAGCAAGGGAGAGGCAGGGACCAGCACAGACCAGTCCTGCCCCTTAGCAACCCTTACCTGGAGCAGCAACCCTGCTCCCCCAGCTTCCCAAAGCCATTAGGAGAAGCAATTAGACAAATTAATGAAAGAGAAGCACCCATTAAGAACTATCAAACACCATCTCCCCTCGGGGAAAGGCCAGGAGCCATTCTCCTGTAGTTTAGGAACCACAACATAGACTTGCCCCAGAGCTGTTGCCTCCAGGCTTCTAGGACAAGCTCCGAGTGCCTCTGGTGATGCTACCTCCAGCTCCAGCATCACCACAGGCAGGGAGTGAGGCCCAGGCTTGAGGTTAATGATACCCACTGACAGCTTAACCCAGACTGTGGCATCAGCCAGGGGGTAGCTCATCCTCACACCCTGAAGACAAGCAGCATCCCAAGCACCCAGCGATGATGCCACGAGCACCCAGCAATGATACCGCAAGCACCAATCATAGAATCATAGAACAACCAGGTTGGAAGGGACCCATCGGATCATCTAGTCCAACCATTCCTATCAAACACTAAACCAAGTCCCTCAAGACCTCATCCACCTGTGTCTTAAACACCTCCAGAGAAGGTGAATCAACCACCTCCCTGGGCAGCCTATTCCAATGCCCAATGACCCTTTCCGTGAAAAACTTCCTCCTAATCTCCAGCCTAAATCTCCCCTGGTGGAGCTTGAGGCCATTCCCTCTCGTCCTGCCCCCTGGCACTTGGGAGAAGAGCCCAGCTCCCTCCTTTCCACAACCTCCCTTCAGGTAGTTGTAGAGAGTAATGAGGTCTCCTCTCAGCCTCCTCTTCTCCAGGATAAACACCCCCAGCTCTCTCAGACGCTCCTCATAGGGCCTGTTCTCCAACCCCTTCACCAGCTTCGTTGCTCTTTTCTGGACTCTCTCCAGAGCCTCAACATCCTTCTTGTGCTGAGGGGCCCACAACTGAACACAGGATTCAAGGAGCGGCCTCACCAGTGCTGAGTCCAGAGGGAGAATCACCTCCCTGAACCTGCTGGTCACACCATTTCTGATCCAAGCCAAGATGCCATTGGCTTTCTTGGCCACCTGGGCACACTGCTGGCTCATGGTCAGTGGCTGTCGACCAACACCCCCAGGTCCCTCTCCCCCTGGTAGTTTTCCAGCCAGACTTCTCCCAGTCTGTAGCTCTGCATAGGGTTGTTGTGATGCCACGAGCACCCAGAGATGATGATGCCGTGAGCACCCAGTGATGATGATGCCACGAGCACCAAGTGATGCCGCAAGCACCAAGTGATCATAGAATCACAGAACAACCAGGTTGGAAGAGACCCATTGGATCATCAAGTCCAACCATTCCTATCAAAACATTCCTATCAAACATTAAACTATGTCCCTGCAGACTAGCAGCATCCCGAGCACCCAGCGATGATGCTGCGAGCACCAAGTGATGCCATGAACACCCAGCAATGCCACAAGCACCCAGCGATGATGATGATGCCATGAGCACCCAGCGATGATGATGCCGCGAGCACCAAGTGATGCCACAAGCACCCAGTAATGACGATGCTGCAAGGACCCAGCAATGACGATGCCACGAGCACCAAGTGATGCCACGAGCACCCAGCAATGATGGCAGCACCTGAGGACAGCAGCACCGGCAGGGCTGGCACCGTCAAGATTTTCAGCTTGTGAGACCACACTATTTCTGCAATCCTTAATATTTAAAAAGCATATTTAACAATTTTATTCTTGCGTCCTTCCGACCACATCCGAGACTGGTCCATACTGGAGTCACCCATCAGTTTCTTTGGACAGTACACAGCACCTCAGCAGGGCTGGGAATCCACCAAAGGAATCATAGAACAACCAGGTTGGAAGAGACCCATCGGATCATCGAGTCCAACCATTCCCATCAAACACCAAACCACGTCCCTCAGGACCTCATCCACCTGTGCCTCAAACACCTCCAGGAGGGACCCAAGAGCTCCTTTCACACAGACATCAACCTCACCTAGACCAGAGGGGAATCAAGACTGGTTTTCTCTCTTGGAATGAGCTTAAAACCAGTGGTAAAGGCTCCACCATGCTACATACCCACTAAACTTGGCATTTGCCGCAAGGAAAACAGTGTTTTTTCAGAGAATTATAGAATCATAGAACAACCAGGTTGGAAGAGACCCATCGGATCATCGAGTCCAACCATTCCTATCTTTCCACAAGATCCATCCGGGACCGGGATGTCCTGACAACCTCCCAACAGCCTCAGCCTGTCCTGCGCTTCCCAGTCCTCCTCTGCCCCTCTCCAAGCCACTTCTCCATCCCCAACCCCTGCCTGGAAAGCAAGGAAGTCAGTTAGACTAATACAAATTTTTTTTTTTTTAATGCACATATTAAATAAATACTTTTCAATCATTTCATATTCAATTTGTACACAACCGAAACGAAAACCGAGGGAAAAAAAACCCAACAACAACAACAAACAATCAAAAAAAAAAAAAAAAATAAAAAAAAAGATTCCATGATAAGTCACCTCTGGTTCTGGCTTCTATCCAGTGTCTTTGTTTGCCCTCCCCAGGAAGAATAATTGCTTTAACCCTTCGGGGAGAGTTGCAGTCCCAAGGCAGCTTGTGCAGAGTGGGGCTGGATGGGGATTTTCACTCGAGAGATTTAATATTTCCTTTGAGGTTATTATTTTTTTTTTTATTATTTTCTAGCTAGAAAACTGGGCTTGCGTTAGAGGTATTGAAAGAGAACCCCTCCTTCCCTCAGAGGACAAGGAAAGGGGGATTTCTTATCAAAAAGCAAACCTGGAAGAGATGGTTGGCAACGAAAGCACCAACCGCAGACTGAATATTACGACAAAACCAGCCCCAAGTGGCTCCACAATAACTTGTAAACTTCTAAAAGACGAACAATTCTGTTTGATTAACCAATTTTTGGTGAGGAGTTCGCATTTTCCACATGGAAAATAAGAAAAATAGCAGTTCCCAGCCGGCTGCAGGGCAGCCCTTTGCCACCTTAGCAGCTTAAACCAAACCAAGGCCAGAGATGAGCTTGTGGGTCGAGGTACCGAGTCAGTTCAGGACTTTCTCTGGGGTGTCCGGGACACCCCTCCCTGTCCCCTCCTGAGAAAAAAAAATCAAGTTGAGAAGCCAGCAGTGGTTTTGGGAGGTCATGAGCGGCTTTTCCAGCAACTCCTTGCTCAGCCGAAGCAGCAGGAACAGCCGAGGGCAGAGATCAGCCAGTGCCACAAAACTCACCCAGGACACCTCAGGCCAAATAAACCCCTTCCCCTTAACCATTTTCCGACCTCTCCGTCTTCTCCCATAAGTGTTAATTCAGTTCATTTAAGTAGCCCATTTCTCCCAGATTTGGATTTCCAGTTTTTTTTTTTTGCTTGTTTGTTTTAAACAGCAATTTCTTTTCTCCTAGAGCTACAGAAAAAAAAAATTTCAAAAATAAAACGTGACCCCCCCAAAACAGACTAGAACATTTCTAAAGCGAAGGGCTCTTCCCCACTTCGCCAGTTCATTTCTTTGAAAGCTGGAGTACAAAAATAGAACCTCTCTTCTTTTTTTTTTTTTTTTTGTCCTTTTTTTCTTTTGTAAAAACCAAGCCAACCCCACAAAATTATCAACAACTAGAGCAAGTATTTGCTTTTTTTTTTATCCTCCCCCCTCCCTTTTTTTTTTTTTTTTTTGTTGAATACCCATATGGGAAAGTCTCTACGCAAAGTCCACCGAGCTCAGAGGAGAGAATCCTCCAGGAGAGGTGCAGGGCAGGACACGATCAGAGTCACTCAAGTCAAGGTCCCACCCTGGAGCTGGAGTTTCTAGTCCTTTTACTCCTGCGGTTGAAGGGGTAGTTGAGGAACTCGAAGCGCCGATGGGGCTCGGTGGTCTGGTGGCCCTTGGGGAGCCTCTTCATGAAGTGCACCTCGCGCTGGTGCTGCCGCGTCTTGGAGCCCTTGCGGGGCCGGCCCTTGCGGGTGAAGGCCATGTACCAGCCCTCGTACTTGGCGTTCTGCAGCGCCGTGTAGTTGTTCTCCAGGACGATCTCCGTGAAGACGCAGTCCTTGCCTTTGCCGTTGCTCTGGGGGAGGGAGGAAAAGGGGAGAGGTTAGCAACGGGCGACTCGTCAGAGCAATTCCTGCACTTAGAATCATAGAATCATAGAACAACCAGGTTGGAAGAGACCCATATGATCAGTGAGTTCAACCATAACTGGGGGCACAACAACCCTGAGCAGCTACAGACTGGGAGAAGTCTGGCTGGTAACTGCCTGGAGGAGAAGGAGGTGTTGGTTGAAGAGGAGCCAGCAGGGGCCCAGGTGGCCAAGAAGGCCAATAACATCTTGGCTTGGATCAGACATGGTGTGACCAGCAGGGCCAGGGAGGTTCTTCTCCCTCTGGACTTGGCACTGGTAAGACCAGGCCTCAAATCCTGTGTTCAGTTCTGGGCCCCTCAGCACAAGAAGGATGTTGAGGCTCTGGAGCGAGTCCAGAGAAGAGCAAGGAAGCTGGTGAAGGGGCTGGAGAAGAGGAGCAACTGAGAGAGCTGGGGGGGTCTATCTTGGAGAAGAGGAGGCTGAGGGGAGACCTCATTACTCTCTACAACTGCCTGAAAGGAGGTTGTGGAGAGGAGGGAGCTGGGCTCTTCTCCCAAGGGACAGGGGACAGGACAAGAGGGAATGGCCTCAAGCTCCACCAGGGGAGATTTAGGCTGGAGATTAGGAGGAGGTTTTTCACGGAAAGGGTCATTGGGCATTGGAATAGGCTGCCCAGGGAGGTGGTTGATTCCCCTTCCCTGGAGGGGTTTAAGGGATGGGTGGATGAGGTCTTGAGGGACTTGATTTAGTGTTTGATAGGAATGGTTGGACTCGATGATCCGATGGGTCCTTCCAACCTGGTTGTTCTATGATTCTATGATTCTTCCCCATGATAAACACCAGCAAGACCAAGGAGGGAACCAGCCCCTGGGAAGGAGCCACCACGGAAAACCCTCCCAGGAGGATTTTGCACCTCCAGCTCCCTCTGCCCCAGGGAGGGCCCGGCGAGCCTGGGAGGGAGCGTGACTAACCAGCTCGGCCCCACAGAGCATCTTAACATTCCTGGCACTTGTACCATGTAATCAGGGAGAATAGCCCAGCAAGACGCCTATTTGTTCGGGGAGATACAAGGAATGCACCCCACACACCACCCGCCCACCTCTCCTGCTCCCCCTGCTTCTCACTCACCACCTGGGCTGCAGGGTGGGTCATCCCCTGCCCTCCAAAGGGGTTTGCTGGCTGAGTACCCCGAAACCCCATCCCACCTCTCCATCCTCACTGGACCCCGTCCCACCTCTCCCTCCTCATGAGGCCCTAATCCCACCTCTCCCTCCTCACGAGGCCCCATCCCTCCTCTCCATCCTCACTGGACCCCATCCCTCCTCTCCCTCCTCACTGGACCTCGTCCCACCTCTCTCTCCTCACTGGACCTCGTCCCACCTCTCCCTCCTCACTGGACCTCGTCCCACCTCTCCAGCCTCACAAGAAGACCTCGTCCCACCTCTCCAGCCTCACAAGAAGACCTCGTCCCACCTCTCCAGCCTCACAAGAAGACCTCGTCCCACCTCTCCAGCCTCACAAGAAGACCCCGTCCCACCTCTCCATCCTCACAAGGAGACCCCATCCCACCTCTCCATCCTCACAAGGCCCCATCCCACCTCTCCCTCCTCACTGGACCCCATCCCACCTCTCCATCCTCACAAGGCCCCATCCCACCTCTCCATCCTCACAAGGAGACCCCATCCCACCTCTCCATCCTCACAAGGCCCCATCCCACCTCTCCATCCTCACAAGGCCCCATCCCACCTCTCCATCCTCACAAGGCCCCATCCCACCTCTCCATCCTCACTGGACCCTGTCCCACCTCTCCCTCCTCACTGGACCCTGTCCCACCTCTCCCTCCTCACTGGACCCCAATCCCACCTCTCCCTCTTCACTGGACCTCGTCCCACCTCTCCAGCCTCACAAGAAGACCCCGTCCCACCTTTCCATCCTCACTGGACCCCATCCCTCTTCTCCATCCTCACTGGACCCCATCACTCCTCTCCATCCTCACAAGACCCCAACCCACCTCTCCCTCCTCACGAGACCTCGTCCCACCTCTCCATCCTCACAGACAGGCTCTGTATCCAATTCAGAGCTCGTCTCCCAGCCAGGCCTGCCCAACCCCCACCAGGCAGCCCCCGGGCCCTACCTTGCCGATCAGCTTGCCCTTCTTGTTCATGCAGATGTAGAAACCTGTGGCCGCCCCCTTGATGCGCACGCGGCTCCCAAAGGTGTCGGTCTCCACGATGAGCTTGGCTGGGGAGGATCACAGAATCATAGAATCACCAGGTTGGAAGAGACCCATCGGATCATCGAGTCCAACCATTCCCATCAAACACTAACCCATGTCCCTCAGGACCTTGTCCACCCGTCCCTTAAACACCTCCAGGGATGGGGACTCCACCACCTCCCTGTGCAGCCTCTGCCAGTGCCCGAGAACCTTTCAGTGAAGAAGTTTTTCCTGATGTCTAATTTGTACCTGCCCTGGCACCACGTGAGGCCGTTTCCTCCCATCCTATATCACAGAATCACAGAACAACCAGGTTGGAAGGGACCCATCGGATCTTCTACTCCAACCATATGTGCCACTTTGAAATGTTTTAAGTATTTTTAAATAATATACTCTACTTTTTAACATTCAATGGATATTGCCCAGAAAGGTCGCTTGTATCCAACACTCCTCAGCCAGTGGCAGTTTAAAAACACCCAGAGGTTCTGGACAGAGCATCTGTATGTTTTGGACAGAACGTTGGGAACTTAGAAAATTCCTGATTAAGGTTTATAGGGTCACAGAATGGCCTTGGGTGGAAAAGACCTTTAAGATCATAGAATCATAGAACAACTAGGTTGGAAGAGACCCATCAGATCATTGAGTCCAACCATTCCTATCAAACACTAACCCATGTCCCTCAGCATCTCATCCACACATCCCTTAAACACCTCCAGGGAAGGTGAATAAACCACCTTCCTGGGCAGCCTATTCCAATGACCAAAGACCCTTTCCATGAATATTTTTTGCCTAATGTCCAGCCTGAACCTCTCCTGGTGGAGTTTGAGGCCATTTCCATGGATCCAGCCCTAAACTCACCACTAGGATCATGTCCTGAAGCACAACGTCTACTCACCCTTTAAACCTCTCCAGGGATGGTGACTGAACCAGCTCCCTGGGCAGCCTCTGCCAGTGCTCAACTACCCTTTCAGTAAAGGATTTCTTCATAATATCCAACTCAAACCTCCCCTGGTGCAGCTTGAGGCCATTTCTCCCTGTCCTGTTATGGCCCCAGCGGTTTAGGTGCCGCAGAGATGCCCCAGGAGTGAGGCAGAGCAGCAAGAACAGCGCAGGGAGAACAAGCCCTGCAAATGGGAGCAGGTCCAGGTGATGCTGGAGTCACCCTCTGAAGCACACAGCAGGCTGCCAGCTGTCCCCAGCCCAGGGGACACCTCTGCGAGTCTCCGCTGGGCCAGGGCTGCGGGAGGAAGAGTGACTTTGCAGCTGGCAGAGGGAGGCGTGAAGGGTACGGCCACCCTCTTAATGCCTTTCACCTTTGCACGAGTGGAGAGGGCGTATTGATTCGGTCTCAGTTTTTTAATGGAGGCATCGATCGACTTCCGAAGGAGCTATGCAAATCTCCGGGTCGATGGGCTGCCTATAAATAGACCTGTCACCTTCCCTCCCTGCCTCTGCCCTGGGAACCAGAGCTCCGCAGCCCATCCATCCATCCATCCATCCATCCCCAGGGAAGGGGGAGGACGGGGACAGGACATCCTTCTCCCCAGCTCCGCAGCTGCTGTCCCCAGAGCCAGTTCCTCTCCCTGGGGCAGCCCCGGCAGGGATGGTGGCTCCCTGAGTGCCCCCACCAAGCACCGAAGCTTCCCCCGTGGCACCGAAAAGCCAACCAGGACTACCCCTATCGTGCCATCACCTGCCCAGCATCAGCTCCTAGTGCCGTAAGTGCAAATTTTGCAATTAGAGCACAGCTTGCAAGAATCATAGAATCATAGAACAACCAGGTTTGGTTCAGATAGATCTACCAGGGGCAACTATCAGGTGGAGAAGCAACCAGGATCATAGAATCATAGAACAACCAGGTTGGAAGAGACCCGTCGGATCATCCAGTCCAACCATTCCTATCAAACACTAACCCATGTCCCTCAGCACCTCATCCACCCGTCCCTTAAACACCTCCAGGGAAGGGGAATCAACCCCCTCCCTGGGCAGCCTGTTCCAATGCCCAATGACGCTTTCTGGGAAAAACTTCCTCCTAATCTCCAGCCTAAATCTCCCCTGGTGGAGCTTGAGGCTATTCCCTCTCTCGTCCTGTCCCCTGTCCCTTGGGAGAAGAGGCCAGGCACCCTGTCCCCACAACCTCCTCCTGCCACTGTCACCCTGCAGCATCTCTCATAGAATCATAGACCAACCAGGTTGGAAGAGACCCATCGGATCATCGAGTCCAACCATATCTCTCATCCCCAAACCTCCCTGCGCCCGGAGGCCCCGTCCCTGCCAGGCACACACCGACCTCAGAGCCAAGAAATTCGGCAAGAGGGAGCTGCAGGCTGTGCCACCAGAGCCTGCCACACATCCAGCATCCCCTAAACCAGCCACAATGACGAGCTGAGACAGTGACCCCCTATTTATCTGGCCTCTTCTCCCAAGTGACAGGGGACAGGATGAGAGGGAATGACCTCAAGTTCCACCAGGGGAGATTTAGGCTGGAGATTAGGAGGAGGGTTTTCATGGAAAGGGTCATTGGGCATTGGAATAGGCTGCTGAGGGAGGGGGTTGATTCATATTCCCTGGAGGTGTTTAAGGGACAGGTGGATAAGGTCTTGAGGGACTTGGTTTAGTGTTAGATAGGAATGGTTGGACTAGAAGATCTGATGGGTTCCTTCCAACCTGGTTGTTCTATGATTCTATGATCTATATTGGGGGAATTGATCCCGGAGGCAGTAAAAAGGTTTAAGGAGAATTGATTTTTTCCCTCCAAGAGATAGAAAGAGCAAACCAGGAGGGAGAGAGGGGAGCCCTCAGCCCCAGTGAGCACAAAAATCACTGCTGGAAAGACGCATGTCGCTTCCCCTTCGGCCTTTTCCTCCCCTCTCTGTGTGATTTACAGCTGCCAGACGGGTTTCATAGAATCATAGAACAACCAGGTTGGAAGAGACCCATCGAATCATCGAGTCCAACCATTCCTATCAAACACTAAACCAAGTCCCTCAGCACCTCGTCCACCCGTCCCTTAAACCCCTCTGGGGAAGGGGAATCAACCTCCTCCCTAGGCAGCCTGTTCCAATGCCCAATGACCCTCTGTGTGAAAAACTTCCTCCTAATCTCCAACCTAAATCTCCCCTGGCAGAGCTTGAGGCCTTTAGGGTTTGCCACCGGCACACTTGCTCGACCAGCGCACAACAGCTCTGGCTCCACCAGCCACTGGTGGTTGACAATAAGGACAACCTCTCCCCAGGGACCTGAACCTCCAGACCCACACAGGCAACCCATGAACCCCAAAATCCCCAGCTCTGACCAACACAGAGCTGTGTGGGGGTCCCCGGCCACTCACAGGGTCTGATCCACCGGCCACTCGCTCAGGAGGGACCAGCCACCCACCTCCTCCCCTTCGAATTAAAAAAAAAGTCAATCAAACATTGACAACGAAGACAGATAACCGAGAACACCGCACTCGGTGTTAAGTCAGCTGTAAAAACGTCACTTTGAGGGGGGGGGGAAAAGGGGTCATCGGCAAAAATAAATCAACCTATTTCACACGCCCACCCAACCCCAAAAATCATAGAATCATAGAACAACCAGGTTGGAAGAGACCCATCGGATCATCGAGTCCAACCAAATGAGATTTAAAAAAAAAAAAAAAAATAAAGGAGAAGGGAGGGCTCGGGGAGAGGAGCTCTTTGCTGCAAAAATGAGTTCCTAAATAACATTTTGGGGGAGTCCTTTTTTCCCCTATTTTTTGAGGGGGGGGGAGGTTAATGTTTTCGGCCCTATTCTTCCCCTTAAGTGACAGATTTATCCCAGAAAAATTATGTTTCGTACTCGAACTTTGAAGGGAAAGCGGCTACGTCAACGCTGAAAAAATGCAGCGAGACACACTTGATCCCCCAACTGGACTGCGAAGAGGAGAAAGTATTCAGGAAATGTTAAAAAAGGTGAAAGTAAGAAGCGTTTTAATAGTTCTTCCAGACATGGGGGCCTCCCCGGAGATTCATGCAGAACAATCCTGAACCTCTATTTTAACATTTACAGACTCGCGACTCCCTTTTAGAACTTTACATCTGAAAAACTGCTTCTCCTCTTTCTGGTTTAGATCAGTCTTCGTTTTCCTCCTTAGCTCTTCAAACGCTTAACCCTTTTTTTATTACGTTTTAATAGAGTTTTTCGAGCCGATGCTGGTGTGTTCCCCCCCCTCCTCCTGGCCTTATTTAAACCTGGTCGTTAGTTAAATGTGCACAAACTGCCTTTTAAAATCCAGGCATTATAGGGCTAAAACGAGAAGGGATTTTTAACTTGGGGAATTAGCTGATGCCCTTTCAAGCTGGAGCTTCTCTCCAGCGAGAATAACTCATTTGGAATATTAATGCTGGAGGTTCGGGCGACTGTACGGATGGAATCTGCTCTGCGCTCGCACGGCTAACGTCCAGCGTCAAGTTTGCAGCCAAAGCAAAAAAAGAAAAGAAAAAGCCAAACCAGGAGGAGAAGGAAGAAAAGCGCTTCTGCTAATCTCCCCGAGCAAGAAAGGGAAATTGCAGCTAAGGCCAAAGAAAAACAGTTGCGATGCCGACACGCAGCACACAAACCCAGCCTGGGTGCAGGATCAGGCCTCCCGGTCGCCGGTGCCGCTGACCCCTGCGCCGCGTTTGACCATCTCAACGTGTCACTGGGACACGCGACCGAAGCATTTGGGCTGCGAGCGTCCCCAGCGCAGGGATCGGTCCCCCCTGCCCAGGTATCAGGCCCTGGGAGGTCACCAGGACACGCGACCGAAGCATTTGGGCTGCGAGAGTACCCAGTGCAGGGATCGGTCAACCCAGCACAGGGATCAGTCCCCCTTGCCCAGGGATCAGGCCCTGGGAGGTCACTAGGACACACGACCGAAGCATTTGGGCTGTGAGAGTCCCCAGCGCAGGGATCAGTCCCCCTTGCCCCAGAGATCAGTCTCTGAGAGGTCACTAAGACACACAACTGAAGCATTTGGGCTGTGAGCATCCCCAGCCCAGGGATCGGTCCCCCCTGCCCCAAGGATCAGTCCACCCCTGCCCCAGGAGGGTGGTTGGATTTTGGGAGGTTGCTGGTGGCAGAGTGGCCACAGCACAGGCTTCGGGGCTCACAGAGCCCCCCTGCTTTGTCTCTAGAGGCACCGCAGCATCTTCACCTGTGGCCAACTGCCTCGCTTGACCCTTCGCTCGGGATTTGTTTTGAGAAGGAAGGGACCCAGGTAATAAAGTCAAAGAACTGCCTCTTCGCAGTTTTAGTTCAGGGAAGGTTTCCCAGCAGCTGCTCACCTTCCCCCTTCCCCACTGACTCCTCTTCTCTTTCTCAACTTTCCTTTCTGTCTCTTTTCTTTCTCAACTTTCCTTTCTGTCTCTTTTCTTTCTCAACTTTCCTCTCTGTCTCTTTTCTCAAAGGAAGTCTCGGAGACACCTGCGAGGAGCTGGGCCGAGACGGCTGGTGCCGCTCAGCCCATCGCAGCCCCGAGCCCTCCGAGTCAGGTGCGGAGCAAGAACGGAAAGGAAAGGAGCAGAACCCATCCCGCAAGCACCGATCCCCTCCCTCACCTTCAACCACACAGCCACTGATCACCGACCCCTATGTTCTCCTTTTACAAGCCCCCAGAAGCCAAACGATTTTAATGATTTCTGGCTAACAAACAGGACGGAAACCATCAATCGCTGCCCTGGGCTGCCGACACCTCCCCGGCTCCCCCCTCGGCGCATCCTTACCGTGCACATCCCCATCCTCGGCCATCGCATTGATTTTCTTGTTGTCCAAGATCTGCACATGTTTCCCGCTGGTCCGGCTGTACAGCTGGTAGGTACGGACGAGCCGCCGGCTGAGCTGATCCGTCACCAGGCTCTGCTCCCTCACATGCTGTGTAAAATTAGGTGGGGACTGAACAGTTACCTTTAGGAAATTAAAAAATATACGACACACCATTATAATCTCCACTCCTCCGAGGAGCGAATGGGCTGAGGTGCGATCGCCAGCCTCCAGCCGGGCTTTACGGGGAGGCACGGAGTCAGAACCGCGGGGGTGACTCTCTCCACCAACTCTCTCCAACTACCTGAAAGGAGGTTGTGGAGAGGAGGGAGCAGGGCTCTTCTCCCAAGGGACAGGGGACAGGACGAGAGGGAATGGCCTCAAGCTCCACCAGGGGAGATTTAGGCTGGAGATTAGGAGGAAGTTTTTCACACAGAGGGTCATTGGGCATTGGAATAGGCTGCCCAGGGAGGTGGTTGGTTCACCTTCCCTGGAGGTGTTTAAGGGACGGGTGGATGAGGTGCTGAGGGACATGGGTTAGTGTTTGATAGGAATGGTCGGACTCGATGATCCGATGGGTCTCTTCCAACCTGGTTGTTCTATGATTCTATGATTCGTCCTACATCCCTCTCTCCTCTGCAGGAGTGTGATTCTGCTCCGGCTGCCCTGGACCTGCACCCCAGCCTCTGCCCCATCAGCTTCCAAATCTCCTTTCCCCGGGTCCCAGGCTCCTTCTCTGCACCCAAGCGCCCCTTTTATTGAGCTCTTCAAATAGAATCATAGAACCATAGAACAGCCAGGTTGGAAGGGACCCATTGGATCTTCTAGTCCAACCATTCCTATCTAACACTAAAGCAAGTCCCTCAGTGTCCCCTGAGAAGACAGAGCTCTAAAGCTTAAGAATTATAACAAAATCACACCCAGTCCAGCTATTCAGTGGCAAAGAAACCTGAGGATATGACTGTTCTCCCCACGCAAACACATCCCTCACGCGCAGGCAGTGGTTGTGGTGCCAGCCCAGGGTTCTCCCCAAGCACAACAAACCTCACGGACCTGGAGCCACAGCTCAGCCCTCACCAGACCCAACCCCACTAACTCCTGGGTTCTAAGTGATTTTCATCAGCAGTCAGACCTACTCCCCCCTCAGCCTCGGCCCCGGCTCGCGAGCTTGCACAGGAGTCTTTTTTTCCCCCCCTCGTCTCAAATCCCTCTTTTAAGTCTGGAAAGTTTCGCTGCTCCCTGACATTTATCAAGACGTATTCTGAGCAAATGTTAGGAGGTAGCTCCTTTCAACATCAGAAGGCTGGGGCCACCCCCCACGTCAAATGGGAAGATCTCCTCAAACAACAACAGAAAAACCCCAATAAAAGCAGAAGCCGCGCGCTCAGCCCAGAGCTGCCTTTATAGAGATATCTCCCCTTGACAATGTCATCCCCCTCGCTCCGCTGTGGGTTTCCTATGGACGGGGCTGGGATAATGCAGCAGGATTCTCTCCCTGGCTCTGATGAGGGGACCATGTGGAGGAGGGAGGTCATTAGCCAGGCTGCTACTTGCTCTCCATCTCATACTCAAAAAGTATTACAGCTCTGCTTTTATACAACTGCTCAGCCCTTCAGTCCCTTCTCCGTCTCCTGCTCCAAAATATTACAGCTCTGCTTTCATACAACTGCTCAGCCCTTCATTCCCTTCTCTGTCTCCTACTCCAAAATATTACAGCTCTGCTTTTATACAACTGCTCAGCTCTTCAGTCCCTTCTCCGTCTCCTACTCCAAAATATTACAGCTCTGCTTTTATACAACTGCTCAGCCCTTCAGTCCCTTCTCCGTCTCATACTCCAAAATATTACAGCTCTGCTTTTATACAACTGCTCAGCCCTTCATTCCCTTCTCCGTCTCATACTCCAGAATATTACAGCTCTGCTTTCATACAACTGCTCAGCCCTTCAGTCCCTTCTCCGTCTCCTACTCCAAAATATTACAGCTCTGCTTTTATACAACTGCTCAGCTCTTCAGTCCCTTCTCCGTCTCATACTCCAAAACATTACATCTCTGCTTTTATACAACTGCTCAGCCCTTCATTCCCTTCTCCGTCTCATACTCCGAAACATTACAGCTCTGCTTTTATACAACTGCTCAGCCCTTCAGTCCCTTCTCCGTCTCATACTCCGAAACATTACAGCTCTGCTTTTATACAACTGTTCACTTCCAGTGCTTCGTTCCCTTCGCTTTTCAGCTGGAAATCTACTTTTTCCCCCTCAAGCTTCCAGGAAAATATTTTTTATATAAAGAGTAGCTTAAAGGGCATTTTAAAGAAACCTTCTGCACCTGCGACCTCACGGATCTGGGGGGGGTTTCACCCCTCTTGGGGGTCCCAGCGCCGTGGGGCTGTCTGACCCACCCGTGACACTCCTGTCCCTGGCGAAGCAGCTCAAGCCTGATAATTTTAAGCTGTATCGGACCCTCTGCTCTTCAATAAGGGGGTGCGGGAGGGGGTGTCCCTTGTGTGATGCTGCTTCTTTGGATGAGAGCAGCCCCAGAGAGGAGGTACCGCTTAGGAGGTTGGGGGGGGACATAAAACTATTTAAAAAATAACCCTAAAACCTGGCAGCCTGGATCCCCCACCCCTTATCCAGCGGCTCGGGGGGCTCCGGGCTGGCAATTTTAAGCTGTCTCAGACCCTCTGCTCTTCAGTAAGGGGGTGTCCCTTGTGTGATGCAGCTTCTTTGGATGAGAAGAGCCCCCGGAGAGGAGGAACTGGGTACCCGCAGTTTAGAGGTTGGGGGGACATAAAGCTATTTTAAAAAATAAACCTGAAACCTGGCAGCCTGGATCCCCCCACACTTTATCCGGCGGCTCAGGGGGTTCCCCTCTCAGCTTTAGGTTTTCACAGACTTTCTCCTCGAGGGTTTGGAAGCCTTTCTCCCCCCTCCATCCCCCCCCCCCCCATCCCCTGGGGGAACAAAGCCGGGAGGCGCTTACCTGGGCTTGTAGGCAGAGGACGAACAAGTGCATTAACCTGGAGGGAGAGGAGAGAGAGCTGGGGGTGAGGCTGGGGGGGGTACCCAGGAGGGGTTTGGGGGTGAGGGGGGGTCGGTACTCACACGTAGCTGAAGAGCGAGGAGCTGGGGTCCATCGCGGCGGGGAGAGGGCAGCCTGGGCTCCTCTGCTGTGCCCGGGGGAGAGGAGGGGACAAGCGGCTACAGACAGGAACGGCTCCCTCCTCCCTCCCTCCCTCCCTCCCTCCTTTCCTCCCTCCGTCCTCCAGCCGCGGGGACCCCCCCCCCACCCCCGACCCCCCAACCCGGCTCCCGCAGCCCCCGGAGCGCGGAGGAGGCGCTAAGGGCCGGGCAGAGACCGCCCCCACCCCGAGCCGTGCCTCAGTTTCCCCATCGGCCGAGAGGGGAGGGAGGGATGGAAGGAGGGATGGAGGATCCCCCCCCCCTCGCGCCTTGTGGATTGGGAGCGGGCGGGGACCCCCCACCCCCCCCAACCCCATCCCAGCCCCCGGGACGTGCCAGACGGTAACAGGATTAACCGGGAGGGGAGGGGTCGGAGCAGCCAGAGGGAGAGGGGGAAAGGGAACGGGGAGCAGGGGGGAACGGGGGAGAGGGGGGAACGGGGAGCAGGGGGGGACGGAGGAGAGGGGGGGACGGAGGAGAGGGGGGGACGGGGGAAGAGGGGGGAACGGGGGAGAGGGGGGAACGGGGAGCAGGGGGGAACGGGGAGCAGGGGGGAACGGGGAGCAGGGGGGAACGGGGGGGAAAGGGAAACAAGGAGTGGGAAGTGGGAAGAGGGGAGCAGGGGGGAAAAGGGAAGCAGGGAGTGGGAAATGGGGGGAACGGGAATGGGATGCGGGGGAAAAAGGGAACGTGGAGCCGGAAAAATGGGGAGAGGGGGGAATAGGGAGGGGGGGGGGGAACGGGGGAGAGGGGGGAACGGGGGAGAGGGGGGTGGGAAATGGGGGGAAAGGGAGTAGGATGTGGGGAAAAAGGGAAAGTGGAGCCGGAAAAATGGGGAGAGGGGGGAATAGGGAGAGGGAGGAACCGGGGGAAAAGGAGGCAGGGAATGGGATACGGGGAGCCGGGGGAAGGGGAGAGGGGGGAGAGGGAAGGGGGAGGATGGGAAGAGGGGGAAAAAGGGGAAAAAGGAAGCAGGGAGTGGGAAGAGGGGAGCCTGGGGAATGGGACACGGGGAGAGGGGAGAGGGGGACAGGGAAGCGAGGAAAAAGGAAACAGGGAATGGAAGAGGGGAGCCTGGGGAATGGGACACGGGGAGAGGGGGAAAGGGAAGCGGGAGAATGGGAAGAGGGAAAAGGAGAAGGGGAAGAGGGAAAAAAGGAAGCAGGGAATGGGACACGGGGGGAAGAGGGGGACACGGGGGAAGAATAAGCAGGGAATGGGAAGAGGGGAGCGGGGGAAAGGGGACACGGGGAGAGGGGAGCCGGGAAGCAGGGAATGGGATGCAGGGAGCAGGGGGAATGAGAAAAGGGGAAAAGGGAAGCTGGAAGAGGGGAAAAGGGAAGAGGGGAAAAAGGAAGCGGGGAATGGGAAGGGGGGAGCCGGGGAGTGGGGACACGGGGAGTGGGGGACAGGGGAGAAAGGGAAGAGGGAAGAGGGGAAAAGGAAGCAGGGAATGGGATATGGGGAGCCAGGGAAAGGGAAGAGGGGGAAAGGGTAGAGGGGGAAAGGGTAGAGGGGGAAAGGGTAGAGGGGAAGAGGGGAACGGGGAGCAGGGGAAAAGGAAGCAGGGAATGGGATACGGGGAGCCAGGGAAAGGGGAAGAGAGGAGATGGGGAAAGGGGACACGGGGAAAGGGAAGAGGGGAAAAGGAAGCAGGGAGAGGGAAGAGGGGGAAAGGGAAGAGGGGGAAAGGGAAGAGGGGAAAAGGGGGAGAGGGGAAAAGGGGAGAGGGGGAAAGGGGAGAGGGGGAAGGGGAGAGGGGAAAGGGGAGAGGGGAAAGGGGAGAGGGGGAAAGGGGAGAGGGGGAAAGGGGGGAGAGGGGGAAAGGGGAGAGGGGGAAAGGGGAGAGGGGGGAAGGGAGAGGGGGGGGAAGGGGGAATGGGAAGAAGGGGAAAGGGAAGAGGGGGAAAGGGGAATGGGAAGAGGGGACACGGGGGAATGGAAGAGGGGACACGGAGAGCAGGGAATGGGATACGGAGAGCGGGGGAGAGGGGACACGGGGGAGAGGGGACACAGGAGAATGGGAAGAGGGAAGAGGGGAGCAGGGGAAAAGGAAGCAGGGAGTGGGATCTGGAGAGCCGGGGAAAGGGGACCAGCCGGGAAAGGGAAGCGGGAGCATCCCTTACGTGCGGTGCTTCGGGGGCCGTGTCAGCCCCGCAGCCCCGTGCGCATGTCGCGGGTTCGGGGCTCTGCGGCCCACCTGTTGCCGTGCGGGAGCCCCGGGGCCGGTACCTGCCCGGGGTAGGGGTAGGGGTCGGGGCCGCCTGCTCCGGGCGCTGAGTGACAGGCGCTAATTGTCCGTCAGTCCGTCCGTCCGTCGGTGGGACGGGGCCGGCTCCCCAGCTCCTGCTGCCGCTGCGCCCCGAGCCCTCCTTTATCTTATCGGAGCCCATAATTACAATTGCTGGGCCCTTTCCTCGAATCAGCAAGCAGAGCCAGCGCCCGCAGCTCCGCACTCACTCACTGGCTCACTGACACGGCCAGACACACTCACACACACACACACACACACACACTTGGGCAGATGCACCCCCTGCACACACCCCCCCCCCTTGTACCCCCCCTGCACACACACACACACACACACACTTGGGCAGATGCACCCCCTGCACACACCCCCCCCCCTTGTACCCCCCTGCACACACACACACATGCACCCCCTGCACACACACACACACACATATGCACCTCCTGCACACACACACCCCTGCACACACACACACACAGGCAGATGCACACGCACCCCCTGCACGCACACACACACACAAACACACACACACTTGGGCAGATGCACCCACTGCACACCCCCCCCCCCTTCTACCCCCCTGCACACACACACACACACACACTTGGGCAGATGCGCCCCCTGCACACACACACACCCTTGTACCCCCCTGCACACACACACACACACACACACTTGGGCAGATGCACCCCCTGCACACACACACACCCTTGTACCCCCCTGCACACACACACACATGCACCCCCTGCACACACACACACACACATATGCACCCCCTGCACACACACACACACACACACAGGCAGATGCACACGCACCCCCTGCACGCACACACACACACAAACACACACACACTCAGGCAGATGCACCCCCTGGACACACACCCCCTCTTGTACCCCCCTGCACACACACACACACCCACACACCCCCCCCTCAGGCAGCTGCACACGCACCCCCTGCACACACACACACCCCCTTGCACATGCACCCTTGCACCCCCCTGCACACACATACACACACATGCACCCCCTGCACACACACACACACACCCTTGTACCCCCCTGCACGCACACACACACACACACACACACACACACACACTCGGGTAGATGCACACGCACCCCTTGCACAGACACACCCCTGCAGCCTCCCCTGCACACACACACACACAGATGCGCATGCACCCCCTGCACACACACACACACACACATACACACTCAGGTAGATGCACACGCACCCCTTGCACAGACACACCCCTGTAGCCTCCTCTGCACATGCACCCCTTGCACACGCACACCCCTGCACACACACACTCAGGCAGATGCACACACACCCCCTGCACACACACACACACACAAACACACACACACACACACTCGGGCAGATGCACCCCCTGGACACACACCCCCTCTTGTACCCCCCTGCACACACACACACACACACTCAGGCAGATGCACACACACCCCCTGCACACACACACACACACACACACACACTCGGGCAGATGCACCCCCTGGACACACACCCCCTCTTGTACCCCCCTGCACACACACACACACACACATACACACTCAGGTAGATGCACACGCACCCCTTGCACAGACACACCCCTGTAGCCTCCTCTGCACATGCACCCCTTGCACACGCACACCCCTGCACACACACACACACACTCAGGCAGATGCACCCCCTGCACACACACCCCCTCTTGTACCCCCCTGCGCGCACACACACACACACACACAAACACACACACACTCGGGCAGATGCACACGCACCCCCTGCACACACACACACACACACACGGGCAGCTGCACACACACCTCCCTGCACCATCCTGCACACACACACACACACACACACATGCAGATACACATGCACCCCCTGTCCACACAGACCCCTGCACACACACACACACACACACCCCCATTGGGCAGCTGCACACACACCCCCTGCACACACACACCCCTGCAGCCCCTCCTGCACACCCTGCACACACACGCACACGGGCAGATGCACATGCACCCCCATGCACACACACCCCTGCAGCCTCCTCTGCACATGCACCCCCTGCACACACACACACCCTGCACACACACCCCCCTGCAGCCTCCTTGCACACACACCTGCACCCCCCTGCACACCCACCCACCCATTCGGGCAGCTGCACACACACCCCCTGCACACACACACACCCAACCCACCTTCCCCACACATGCACCCCTGTAGCTCCCCCTGCACACACACACACACACACACTCAGGCAGATGCACATACACACCCTCTGCACACACACACCCCTGTAGCACCCACTGCGCGCGCACACACACACACACCCCCAGGCAGATGCACACACACCATCCTGCACCGTCCTGCACACAGACACCCCTGCAGCCTCCCCTGCAAACACCACACATCCCCAACCACCCCTGCACACACACCCCTGCAGCCCCCCTGCACAAGCACCCCCAGGCAGCTGCACACTCACCCCTACACATGCACAGACCCCCTAGGCAGCTGCACATGCACCCCTGCACACCCCCTGCACACACACCCCCCTGCAGCCCCCACCCTGCACACGCACCCCCCTGCACACACACACACACACACACCCATGCAGCCCCCAACCACCCCTGCACACGCAGACAACCCCCGACCCAGGCAGCCCTCTCTGTGCCACTCATGGACCCCCACACTGCACCCCCCAGCACACATGCAGCCCCCCCCGGCCCCATACACACCCCATTCAGCTGCACATGCAGCTTGCACAAGTGTACAACAGTCCCCCATGCAACCCTCTCTTAGCCATGGATGCACCCCTGAGCACCCCCACACTGTGCAACCCCCACCACAAGCACATGCACACGTACAGCTCTCACACACCCCTCCACGCACACTCCCCTAGTGCACACACAGCTTGCACACGCATACAACTTTCCCCTGTGCAGCTCTCTCTTTGCCATGTACTCATCCCTGTGCGCACACACACTGTGCACCCCCAGCACAGGCACACACACACACACACACACACACGCAGCTCCCCTGTGCACACCCCATTCATGCACACGCATACAACTTTCCCCTGTGCAGCTCTCTCTTTGCCATGTACTCATCCCTGTGCGCACACACACTGTGCACCCCCAGCACAGGCACACACACACACACACACACACACATGCAGCTCCCCTGTGCACACCCCATTCATGCACACGTGTACAACTTCCCCCCGTGCAGCCCTCTCTTAGCCATGGATGCACCCCCAGCACAGACACACGCACACATGCAGCTCTCACACACACGCACGCAGCCCCCCTGTGCACACTCCCTTCATGCACACGCAGCTTGCACACACATAAAACCTCCCCCCATGCAGCCTCCTCCTTGCCACACGCACCCCCCACACTGTGCACCCCCAGCACAGGCACATTTGCTCCTTTTTGCTCACCCTACCTCAATCACCCCCCCCCCACCCCCGCCAAAGCCTCTCTCAGTCGCACACCAGTCGCATTCACAGGGCATTTCTCTCTCGCACGCTTGGCGCTGACACCCAACTTGCACTTTTTCCCCCTTGCCCAGGCACCCAGCGACTGCAGAAAATCGTGTCCTCACACCTCTCCCCACCACACACTCACTGTTTCACCCCGAAATGCTGAGTACAGTCACCTCCAGGGATGGATCTCCCAGGGGTGGATCTCTTCCCAGGGATGCCCAGTCTCACCAGTGCCAGGGATGGATCTCCCCCCCAGGGGTGCCCAGTGTCACCAGTGCCAGGGATGGATCTCTCCCCCAGGGGTGCCCAGTGTAACCAGTGCCAGGGACGGATCTCCTCCCAGGGGTGCCCAGTGTCACCAGTGCCAGGGATGGATCTCCTCCCAGGGGTGTCCAGTGTCACCAGTGCCAGGGATGGATCTCCCCCCCAGGGGTGCCCAGTGTAACCAGTGCCAGGGATGGATCTCCTCCCAGGGGTGCCCAGTGTCACCAGTGCCAGGGATGGATCTCCTCCCAGGGGTGCCCAGTGTAACCAGTGCCAGGGATGCTGCTGGGCCCACAGGGCTCAAGGAGAAAAAGAGCCCCTGTACTGGTGTTGTTAGCCCTGGCACAGCGCAGGGTGGGCAACCGTCTCTTTCTGGCCAAATGGTTGGACTCGGTGATCCGATGGGTCTCTTCCAACCTGGTTGTTCTATGATTCTATGATAATTCCCCACAGAATCTGTCCTTTGTGCGTTTTCCTTCCCTTTTCTCTTGGTGCAAAAGGCCAGAAGGAGGTTTCTATGCGTAGAAGTCTTGGGCCAAACCTGTGTCTGACTGGAATACTCGACCTAAGAGCAGGGCAGGAGTGGGCAGGGCGGGTGTTGAAGGTGCTGGGCTGAAGCAAGAGGAGGTTTCCGCAGGCAGCGCAGATTCACAGCACATACTTGAGAGAGAAACACTCCGTGTGGATCTGTGTGAGCAGCTGATGTGCCACAGCACCCGTGAGGCAGCTCCCTGGATCTACCCCTCCAGGCTGCCTAAGGAAAAACAGCACAGGCAGCACTAATGATGCTCTAAATTCAGACAATTCTGACTTTATATAAATATATATATATATATATATTAAAAAATGAAGGTATTTAGGCAATGTTTCTTGCCCAGATGCTGCTGTTGCTCAGCAGCAGCAGCTCCCCCGGCCTAACCTCCAGCAGGCGCAGGGTCGTTATCCTGCGCACAGTGGTCACCGTCCAGAGCAGCCCAGGCTGCCTTAAATGGGGAGATTTATGGTGTCCTGAGCAGGGTCAGAGCCATCTGCGAGCTGACAGCCCTGTGTGCCCCCTGCCCTCGGCAAACAGGCTCAAGTGCCAGTCATGGCTGTAAAATTAAGCCGCTGCAGGATCACCCAGGGGTGGCCACACTTCACCTGACAGCGGATGACAGACGACGCTGCTGCCAGCCACGCTCAGGCCCCCATCCCACCCCAGTTTTGGACACAAGCGGATCGGTGACGGCAACTGGAGAGAGGCAGCACCACGGCTGCTGGGCTTGTCCCACCTCTGCGGTTGCCTCAAGCTTGTGGTCGTGATCTGCTTCTGGCAGGGATGTCAGATGCCTGCTCAGAGGTATTTGCCTCCTTCCCTCGGTGCTTCCCTGCCCACCGTGGGGGTCACCCAGGTTTGCATGGAGAATGACGCCAGCGCCGCTTGATTTGGCCTTTAAGTAAAAAAACAAACATGTTGGGAAAGCCTCTCTCCTGTGCGAGGCAGCTCAAGGGAAATCAGCCCTGCCTATCAGCTCCTTCACAGGCCATCCAAGCTAAGCCCCCCGGTCCGCGGGGTGAGGGTCCCCCCTCCATCCCCAGGCACTGGGGCTAAATGGCTCGTCTGGCTCTCCTGCGGAGCAGAGAAACCCCAGCCTGGTGCTCCTGACATCAGCTGGGCCTGAGGCCAAGCTGCTGTGGAGCTGCTGGAAGAAATCCCCTCCTGGGGACCTACCAAGCACTCCAGGCGTCCATCAGGCTGTGTCCCTGGAGGAAACTATGGGCACAGTTCCATCGGGTCCCTGATCTGCACAACTGGAACCTTGTTCAGGCTGAGTAGCCACAGGAGTGTTTCCATCACCGAACAGTTTATGTGCTTCAGGGATGTTAGATGCTGCAGACAAAGCACCAAACACCAAAGATGTGAGCTGCAGCCCTCTCATCCCTTTGCCCATCAAGCTGAATCATAGAATCACAGAATCACCAGGTTGGAAGAGACCCACCGGATCCAACCATTCCTATCAAACACTAACCCATGTCCCTCAGCACCTCATCCACCCACACCTTAAACACCTCCAGGGAAGGTGACTCACCCCCCTCCCTGGGCAGCCTCTGCCAGTGCCCAATGACCCTTTCTGTGAAAAACTTTTTCCTGATGTCCAGCCTAAGAGGAATTGGACCTAAGAGGTTGGGGAGGAATGAAAGGCACATCCACTGCCTTGGTTCTCCCATCCAATCCTGCCCAAGAAAGGTGCCTGAGACACTCACTGCCCACATGTCACCTGCACGGCGTGTGCCCAGAAATGAGGCTTCAGGGCATGAAGCAGATCATTGTGTCCATGTCAGACACATGCCAGACACATGGTGGTCCCAACATCCTCTCAGACTCTAGGATTACCAGGAGCAGTCAGGCTCACTCATTCACCCCACAGGCGACTGTGTGTGGAAACCTCTAAAGACAGAAGAAAGCAATTCCCAGAGTCGTTCCCACCAGCCCTGCCCTCCTGCCAGGCCAAACAGGTACAGGTAACCCCCTAACCCGAAGGTGCCAAGGTGCAGCCACACGTTTGAAACACCATGAAGCAGGATCTGAGAGAGGAACCAGGACACGGGGATGGGTGACCCAGCCTGACTAGGGTCCAGGCTTGCTCCCAGACCTTATTCACCTCTGCATCCCCTTTGCACACCAGGAAGAGCTCCTGGAGCAGCCTGAACTGTAGTCTGGCTGTGAGCAGACCAGGAGAGGATCTGAGGAAGTGTTTAAGGGACGGGTGGATGAGGTCTTGAGGGACTTGGTTTAGTGTTTGGTAGGAATGGTTGGACTAGAAGATCTGATGGGTCCCTCCCAACCTGGTTGTTCTATGATTCTATGAGAGCAGAGCAAGCCCCAGCTCCTCACAAGAGGTCACAGCTGGAAAGGTGTTCCTGCCTGAGCATCACCCCGACTCTGGCAACACTTATTTCAGAAAGACAGAGGCCAAAGAAGCAACACCAACCACAACCTAAGGGGCAACCAACAGAGACGAGGGCTCCTACCAAACCAGGAGTTCACATAACAAGAGGAGCATGGAAGAATTTGGGGTGAGCAAAACGCCTCTGGAAGGTTTGGCTCAGATAGATCTACCAGGGGCAACTATCAGGTGGAGAAGCAATCAGGATCATAGAATCATAGAACAACCAGGTTGGAAGAGACCCATCGGATCATTGAGTCCAACCATTCCTATCAAACACTAACCCATGTCCCTCAGCACCTCATCCACCCGTCCCTTAAACACCTCCAGGGAAGGGGAATCAACCACCTCCCTGGGCAGCCTATTCCAATGCCCAATGACCCTCTGTGTGAAAAACTTCCTCCTAATCTCCAGCCTAAATCTCCCCTGGTGGAGCTTGAGGTCATTCCCTCTCATCCTGTCCCCTGTCCCTTGGGAGAAGAGCCCAGCTCCCTCCTCTCCACAACCTCCTTTCAGGGAGTTGTAGAGAGCAATGAGGTCTCCTCTCAGCCTCCTCTTCTCCAGGATAAACACCCCCAGCTCTCTCAGATGCTCCTCATAGGGCCTGTTCTCCAGCCCCTTCCCCAGCTTCATTCTCTTCTCTGGACTCACTCCAGAGCCTCAACATCCTTCTTGTGCTGAGGGCCCCACAACTGAACACAGCATTCAACATGATGCTGCTGTTACTCACAGAGAAGGGCCAACAGGCACATTTCCCTGCTCCTGTTAAGCCAGGGAGATAGACAAGACCACAGCGCTAATCCCAGCTGATGGAGGAGAGCAGCACCTGCAGCAGCACATAGCAACACGGAACCAGCCGGAGGGCAAGGAGCTCTCCTCTCTGCAGGCACAGAGTCTGCAGAGCAGTTGCTTTGAAAACGGACAGTGGGGTAACCGGCGTGGGGCTGAGGGTTGGCTGGGGCGCACAGAGATGAGGGCACCGGAGAACAGGCAGCGCTGTCGGGCACCCCAACATCTCCCTCCCCTCCAACATGGAAGATGTTGAGGCTCTGGAGCAAGTCCAGAAAAGAGCCACGAAGCTGGGGAAGGGGCTGGAGAACAGGCCCTATGAGGAGCGTCTGAGAGAGCTGGGGGGGTTTATCCTGGAGAAGAGGAGGCTGAGGGGAGACAACATTGCTCTCTACAACTACCTGAGAGGAGGTTGTGGAGAGGAGGGAGCTGGGCTCTTCTCCCAAGGGACAGGACAAGAGGGAATGGCCTCAAGCTCCACCAGAGGAGGTTTGGGTTGGACATTAGGAGGAAGTTTTTCCCAGAAAGGGTCATTGGGCATTGGAATAGGCTGCCCAGGGAGGTGGTTGATTCCCCTTCCCTGGAGGTGTTTAAGGGACGGGTGGATGAGGTCTTGAGGGACATGGGTTAGTATTTGATAGGAATGGTTGGACTCGATGATCCAGTGGGTCTCTTCCAACCTGGTTGTTCTATGATTCAATGATTCTAACACCATGTGAGGAAGAGCCAAAACGCACGAAAACCAGGACCCTGTACACTTCACCGCTGTGCCTGGAGGATACTTGGCCGCAAACCAACTTTTGCCAGCCCAGAATAAACAGTCAGAGGCTTCCCAGCAGAGCCAGAGAGATGCTCGCCCGTTCCAGTCCCAGCCTTCCCAGCCCCACGGCCCAGCGCCCCCAGCCCTGCCCGCTGATCCCTCACCGCAGCATTAATGGGGCGTTTCGCAGGCAACAGCAGCTCCTCCATGGCTGAGCAGAAGCGAGCAGCCCGGGGCTATCCCACCACTCCCCATTAACCTGCCCACCCCTCCCGAAGAAGGAGCCCAGCCGAGCCCCACCAGGATGCGTTACATGGGAATGACCTTGTCTCCGCTACCCACAGCGCCGAGGCAGCCCCGGGGCAAACCAGGAGGGGACACATGGCCCACTCACAATTAATTCTCCTCTCTATTCAATTACTAGTTGAGGCGTGTTTCATGGCTGCTGGGAATGCCAGGCCCCTGCGTTCGGACTAGGGTGACATCCACCCCGGTGCTGGACTGGTTGGGGCGACGAGCCCCATCGGGGCCCTCCTCAGCACTCTGCTCTCACAGCTTCATTTGAGTGACCTGAGCTCCTTCCTCTGCCCTTTGGAGACCATTTCGCCACCTCCCATCCAGCAGCTTTCTGGAAACGTGACCTTTGCTTTCATCGTTTCCGTGTGTGCAGCAGCATCATAGAATAGAATCATAGAATCACCAGGTTGGAAGTGACCCACCGGATCGTTGAGTCCAACCTTTCCCACCAATCCCTAAATCATGCCCCTCAGCACCTCATCCACCCGTCCCTTAAACACCTCCAGGGAAGGCGAGTCAACCACCTCCCTGGGCAGCCTGTTCCATTGCCTAATGACCCTTTCAGCGAAGAATTTTTGTCCTTATGTTGAGCCTGAACCACACACTAAGATAACGATTGCTCTATTTACAGTCAATCGTATGCAATGTCTTACAGCAAAACACTACAAGAAACATCAAGAAGATGAAAGTGGGTCTCACAGTGAACTGGAGAGGAGCAGACAGAGCTGCAATGGCGTCGATACTGGCTCCATCATCCTCTCAGCCAGTGATGCTCCTGTGGGGCAGAGATGTCAGAGTTGGGCTCTCCTTTCCATGGGTGCTTTGGAAAAGAGCTCACCACACTCAGCAGCAGGGCAGGGACAGCCTCTCGGGTGGCAGTTTTGCTCCTGGTCCCTGGGCAGAGCTGGAGTTCGCCTGCAGCAACGCAAAGATGCACTGAGGGATTTTCAACTCGCGTTAAGCATCTGATTCATGATTGCGTTTGGCTTTCATAGAATCACAGAACGACCAGGTTGAAAGAGACCCTTCGGGTCAGAGTCCAACCATTCCTATCAAACACTAAACCATGTCCCTCAGGAACATTGTCCCTCAGGTCCCTTCAGCCCTGGGCATCTGTACCCAGTGCACAAGGGGAGCTCAGAGGTGAGCCAGGCCCACGGGTGAATCTGCTCCGTAGGCAGCAGCAGCAGTCAGCGAACAAGCAGCCAGGAATGGCCACGATGCACACGGATGAGGGTCTGTGTGCTCATGGTGTTTAAGCAGCTCCACTTCCTAGAATCGGAGAACAACCAGGTTGGAAGGGACCCATCGGCTCTTCTAGTCCAACCATTCCTATCAAACACTAAACCAAGTCCCTCAAGACCTCATCCACCCGTGCTTGACCCAGCCTGCACGGATCAGAGTCTCCGCTACCTGGTCCCAAGACGTTCCCAGCAGGCACAGCTTCCCCAGCATGGCAGCCCCAGCCCAAGCAGAGGCACCTTCCTCAGCGTCTCGAGCCGCACATCATCGGACAGGGCTGGGAAGGGGGGTCAGAGCCAAGCTGCCTAGGAGGGGGCTCCCGAGGCCACCCAGGAAGGTGAAAACCATCACTTGCTGACAGGGTCACTGTCCTCTCTGTGGGACAGGCCGAGAGGCTCCTTCAGGGCCATGAGACGCTGAGACAGCCACGCAAAACGCTGGCTCTTAGCTGCCCAGGTCCAGCCTCGGCTTTGGTTTGGGTCATCTTGGGAAGGGGCTGCTTGTGCCCAGCCCGCGGGGGAGTTAAGCCTAAAGCTAACAGCAGTGGCCGGGGGTGCCCGTCCCTCGCCTGTAACTCTACCTTCATTTGTTTGCTTACAGCATCCACCCCAAATGCCCGTGTGTGTGTCTCCGGGCCCCTGTGTCAGTGGCAGCTGAACTGCTGACCCCAGGAGTTTGCAAAACACCAGGGTTATGGCCCCTTTGACATCCCGGCCCGGCAGAGCCGCAGCTCATCCTGACCCTGGCGACGGGGAGCTAGCCCCTGGGGCGCCCTGTGCAGGGAGAGACGGGGGGGGCGAGGGGAGGCGGCAAGGCCAACCCCGAAGGAGCCAGGTGGGTACATTCCCCATGGCACCTGCTGCTCCCTCAGGTTGGCTACAGTCCCCCAGCCCCACAGACCTGCCCCAAACCCTCTACTAGCCCTGAGCCCAGCCCTCCAGCCCCAACCCTGCATAGGAACTGGGGCTGGCACAGGGAATACCTCCCTCCCAGCTCCCCTGCCCAGCGCCATATCTGGTCTCTGTGCTGCTCTCACACCTCTCCGCGGGCAAAACCACAGTTAGAGCCGGGAGACAGCTTTTAATTGGCTTATGCCAGGTATCGGCCTGGGTAGGGGACTTCACGCAACGTCGGAGCACGGCCACAGCATCCCAGGGCATCAGACACCCAAGCTCCCATCACAGTGCAGAGACCGTTTCCAGGCTGTGCCGGGATGGATCAGGGCTGTAGGAAACCAGTTGAGGCACAGGATGGGGCCTGAGACCTCTCCGATGGCTCTGCTCCCGCTTTTTCTCCAAGATCCAAAATCCCATAGAATCATAGAACAACCAGGTTGGAAGAGACCCATCGGGTCATCGAGTCCAACCATTCCCATCTCCACCACCAGACCCTCCTGACTTCCTCTGTGAACTGAGCACCAGGAGGTCTAGCAGAGCAGTCCTGCCGCAAACAAGACCCCTGGTCCCTGTGCTCTCCTCATCCTCTGCTCTGCCCGTCAGAGACAACACTCCTATCCAGCCCCAAAAACCTTGTGTGCTGCAGCTCGGGGGTCTCCATCCCTCTGAGAGCCTGATGAAGGAGTCCGGGGTGGAGGGAGCGTGGAGCGTCCAACAGCCCTGGTGACAGAGACATCACCAGCAAGGACACGACTGAGTCCCCAGAGTCTATGGTTCTGCCACCACCGGGGTTGGGAACAAGGTTCTGCAAGGTCCCTGCACTCCCTGCATCCAGGGGTGGATCTCAGTGGCAGGTTCTAGATCCCTGTTGGGCACAGCTGAGCCGCTCTGGGCAGCCTCTGTCCACTCGGCTGCTCTCAGCCCTGGCAGGGACAAGGACCGGGACAGGGACAGCCCAGCCCAGTTTACACCTCAGAGGGGTCGAAGGCCAGGACACCTGAGACCTCAGGGTATCTCGGCTGTGGCTGCTGAACACAAGGCTGCTCATGCCACCCTGGGGACACAGGAGGGGACAGCACGTGACAGCTCCAGAGGAGACTCACCCAGGGTGTTGTGCATCAGCCTCTCCACCACAGCCCAACCAGGGTCACTTCCAGCACCTGCTGCACGTGTGTGTGAGTTTAAACCAAACTGACGGCACAGCTCCTCCTCCAGCATCACTCTGTGCTCCAGCAGCACCTTCTCCTGTGTCCCCACACAAAGCTGTGGATATCACAGCAGCACCTGCACGGAACCAACCTCCCCGCGTACTCTGGGCGATGCCCTGGAGCTGGGGACACGCGTCCCCACTGGAAGAGGAGACGCTGAGCAGCTACCACATCTTGGGAATGAATCCCATGCCAGCTGGACAGCCAGGAGCAGCCGTGGGAAACCAGCCCCAGCACCCGCTGAGGAGCCGAGAGCTGGAGGAGCCTCTTCTCCTTCCCATGGAAGTCAGAAGGGTGAACATGCCCACGTCCAGGCTCCCAGACAGCTCAATGCCAGCTGGGGGGACCCAGGGCATGAGCACAGAATCATAGAATAACCAGGTTGGAAGAGACCCATCGGATCATGGTGTCCAACCATTCCTATCAAACACTAACCCATGTCCCTCAGGACCTCATCTACCTGTCCCTTAAACACCTCCAGGGAAGGGGAATCAACCACCTCCCTGGGCAGCCTGTTCCAGTGCCCAATGACCCTTTCCGTGAAAAAAGTTTTTCCCAACTGTGCATCCCTGGTGTTTCCCTCTGCAAGGCCTGTTGTTGGGAAGAGGATGGGAATTAGCCTGGAGAAGAGGAGGTTGAGAGGAGACCTCATTGCTCTCTCCAACTCCCTGAAAGGAGGTTGTGGAGAGGAGGGAGCTGGGCTCTTCTCCCAAGGGACAGGGGACAGGACAAGAGGGAATGGCCTCAAGCTCCTCCAGGGGAGATTTAGGCTGGAGATTAGGAGGAAGTTTTTCACACAGAGGGTCATTGGGCATTGGAATAGGCTGCCCAGGGAGGTGGTTGATTCCCCTTCCCTGGAGGTGTTTAAGGGACGGGTGGATGAGGTCTTGAGGGACATGGGTTAGTGTTTGATAGGAATGGTTGGACTCGATGATCCGATGGGTCTCTTCCAACCTGCTTGTTCTATGATTCTATGAAATAAATGCTCTCAGCCCAGCTCAGCGTGGGAAGCAGCCCCGAGGAGCTGATGGAGCAGGGGACCAGCCCCACCTAGAGCTCACTGGCAGCTGCGCCTCCCGCAGCCCCGGGTAGAGCTCTCGGCAGCCAAGAGCTGAAACCCAGCAAGAAACCTGCCAGGGTCGGGTAGGAACAGCGAGGAGAAGTGCTGCCTGACCATGCCCAGCAGAGCAGCTCCTTGTGCTGCTCTTCATGCCTGAAAAAGATGCTCAAGTCTGACACAGAACATAGAACATTGAACAACCAGGTTGGAAGGGACCCATCGGATCATCGAGTCCAACCATTCCTATCAAACACTAAACCAAGTCCCTCAAGACCTCATCCACCTGTGCCTTAAACACCTCCAGGGAAGGAGAATCAATCCCTTCCCTGGGCAGCCTATTCCAATGCCCAATGACCCTCTGTGGGAAAAACTTCCTCCTAATCTCCAGCCTAAATCTCTCCTGGTGGAGCTTGAGGCCATTCCCTCTCGTCCTGTCCCCTGTCCCTTGGCAGAAGAGTCCAGCTCCCTCCTCTCCACAACCTCCTTTCAGGGAGTTGGAGAGAGCAATGAGGTCTCCTCTCAGCCTCCTCTTCTCCAGGATAAACACCCCCAGCTCTCTCAGCAGCTCTCTCAGCCATTCCCCATCGGGCCTGTTCTCCAGCCCCTTCACCAGCTTCGTTGCTCTTCTCTGGACTCGCTCCAGAGCCTCAACATCCTTCTTGTCTTGCCTCCTGTCACCCCTACCCCCGAGCACCCCCCCAGCCCGACCGTGCCCAAGCTCACCTGCTCTTAGACAGTCCTGTTTGTTTGCCCAAGGTATTTGCAGCCAGGGGCACCTGCTTTGATACCATCAGCTCCGCCAAGGAAGCTGCTCACCTAGCGTGACCCCTGTAATCCCATCCTTCCCCATTAAGCACTGTGTGTGAGCGCATCCCCCCTCCCCTGACAGCTCTGCAGCTATTTCTTTTCTCCCCGAGCTGAGCACATAAAGGCTGTGATACAGAATCATAGAACAACCAGGTTGGAAGAGACCCATCGGATCGTCAAGTCCAACCATTCCTATCAAACACTAAACCAAGTCCCTCAAGACCTCATCCACTCATCCCTTAAACACCTCCAGGGAAGGGGAATCAACCACCTCCCTGGGCAGCCTATTCCAATACCCAATGACCCTCTGTGGGAAAAACTTCCTCCTCATCTCCAGCCTAAATCTCCCCTGGTGGAGCTTGAGGCCATTCCCTCTCGTCCTGTCCCCTGTCCCTTGGGAGAAGAGCCCAGCTCCCTCCTCTCCACAACCTCCCTTCAGGTAGTTGTAGAGAGTAATGAGGTCTCCTCTCAGCCTCCTCTGCTGGGGAGCAGGCAAAAAAAACGTTCCCCAAGTCACTTCGGAAGAGGATTTGCGGTGCCGACATCCCTCCCCATTGCCCACTCCTGGCTTGGGGTGTTCCCTCTCCCCTGGCATCACCCTGCAGCAGCACCAGGAGCAGCTTGTTACATATCACAGAATGATTTGGGTTGAAGGGACCTTAAAGATCATTATTCAGTTCCACCAGCACAGCAGGGACACCTCCCAGCAGACCAGGCTGCTCAAGCTCCATCCAACATGCCCTTGGACACCTCCAGGGCTGGAGCATCCATGACCTCCCTGGGCAACCTGTGCCAGGGCCTCCCCACCCTCATCATGAGGAACTTCTTCCTAATGTCAGATCTAAATTTTCCCCTTTTCCAATTTAAAGCCATTCCCTCTCATCCTATCACAGAATAACTAGGTTGGAAGAGACCCACAGGATCATCAAGTCCAACCATTCCCATCAAACACTAACCCATGTCCCTCAGCACCTCATCCATCTGTGCCTTAGAAACCTCCAGGGAAGGGGAATCAACCACCTCCCTGGGCAGCCATGTCCAATGACCATTTCTGTGAAAAATGTTTTCCTGATGTTCAGCCCCTCCCCAGCTTTCTTGTACCCCCCCCTCCACAGCACTCATCTACTGGCTCTTATCTCCCTCGAGCCAAAATGCTCCTCTGCAGAGAGCAAGCAGGACCAAAGCCCAGCAGGTCAATTCGCCCTCTGAGGCCCTGCGCTGGGCACCACCCTGTGCTGGCAGGGCCACCGCTGCATTCGCCACCCCAAACTCCCCCCCCAGCACCTCTCAGACACACATCCAAGCTCAGAGGATGCTCTAGCATCTCTCCACCCAGCAGGGCTCTCGGATTCTCCTGCTTGCCACAGAATTTCTCAGGGCACAGGGATCTGCGGCCACGCTGCCCGCCTGCCATCTAGTGGTGTCGCCAGCCCCGGGTCCACCTCCTGCAGCCCCCCTCTCCCTCCCCAAGAAATGCTGTGGGATCCCTGCATCCCTCCAGCTCCCCAGGCTCCTCTCTTGGGGCTGGGATCCCATCCATCCTTCCCCTTTGCTGCAAGGGGCATCAAAGCCGCCAGCTTGGCAACTGATCATAGAATCATAGAACAACCAGGTTGGAAGAGACCCATCGGATCATCGAGTCCAACCATTCCTATCAAACACTAAACCAAGTCCCTCAAGACCTCATCCACCCATCCCTTAAACACCTCCAGGGAAGGGGAATCAACCCCCTCCCTGGGCAGCCTATTCCAAGGACTGTTCAGGGCAAGAAGGAAATGATGACGAGGTAGAGAGAAGCTGCACAGGCTCCAGAGGAGAGAAACCAGCCCCAATTAGCACCAGGCTGGAGCCTGAGGTGAGGATTCATCCTAGAGGATTTCCTACCAGTCCATGAGGAATTCGCTGTCCGAGGGCATCAACAGAGCCGGCAGGGCAGGGCAGGACAGTCCATGGCGCTTCCAGGGACACAAACAAGGAGGGTTGGGACAGTCATTGACTCACTGGCTGAGGATGCAAGATCAGGTGCAAGAAAACCACCAGAGATACATGTCAGGCCAGAACCAGCTCCCAGGAGCAGAAAGTGCCACCTGACTGAGGTGCAGGAAGGATCAAACCTTCTCCAGGTACTCAGGCTCTGGTGTTTCACCCCTCCACGAGCACAGATTTGGCTGTGACAGCACCAGCGCCAGGGCCAGAGCAGGGCAGGTGTGGCCAACAGGTGGGTCCCTGCCCCTTTCCCTCCCTGGACGCAGCGCTGAGCCGGCTCGTGGGGCACAAGTGTGAGGAGCAGAACGAGGAGCCTTCTGGCAGCTCCACAGCATCACCAAGGAAAACAAGCATCAGGAGACCAGACACAGAGGCGCATCTCCCACTGCAGCACAACTGGGAAGAACCCACCAGCCAGCAGTGACTCCCCCCCTCTCCACACCTGATGCCTGAGAGACCTTTATTCAGAGTGTAAAAAGAGTTCTTTACAAAGCAGACTGACCCAGAACCTCCCCCTAAAACACAGACAAGCTCTGAGCTCCCGTCTCACCACAACCACAGCTGAGGGCGCAGCTTGGAGGGTCCCAGTTTCACACTTTCAAGTGTACAAAAATAAGGAAATTGTGATTAAAGAGAAGCAAACGCACTAGAATCGGTGACACTACTTGGCCCACTTTACATCCATCTGCTGGGGAAGGGGCCAGGACTGGGTATCTCAGAGCGAGGGAGAAGGGGTGCACAGAGCAGAGGTCCAGGACAGCAGAAAGGCACAGAGTAAGGATCACTTTCTCCGTTCCCAACTCCCAGCATGAGAATTGTGGAGAGGGGATCCACCAATTAGCAGCATCCATCCCAGTTTGGGATCAGCCTCCCAGGGCCGTGGGGAAGGAGACACCCCAGTGCTGGGAACAGCACATGCTTCCCAGGAGGTTATAACAATAAAAATAAAATAAAATCAAAACAAAGCAGCAAATGTCGAGGTCCTGGCAAGAGGTGTCCGAGGTAAAAGTGGTCCGAGAAGTCCCATGGAGTACCTGGAGGAAGAACCACACTGAGACCAACAGCCTCCTGCAGCAGAGGAGCTTCCCCATCGGCTTCACAGCCACCCAGACCCTTCCCCGAGGCTCTCCAGCCTCTCACCTCACCTGGTGATAAGCGGCTGCTTCCTCCTCTACTTCTTGGCTGGCATGATAGGAGGAAGCTCGTCCTCGTCCTCTTCAGACAAGTCATCGTCCTCCTCAAAGGAAACATCATCCCTGTGCACTGGGACACACAAATAAAACACTCACCGATGAGTCTCTGCAAATAAAACTGATCTCCGAGACACCCCAAGATCAGAGCAGCCCAAGGAGCACTGGAGCAGTCACCCCTTCTCCTGCACATGACTTTGAGGCAGGGAAGGAATCTCTGCGTGAGGAAGGTCCTTGGGGAAGCAGCACAAAGGAGGCAACGAGCACACATGCTAAGCAGCCCCGAGCACATCTCACGGGGCTCCCCAGCTGTTCTTGCTGGAGGAAGCCCCTTCGTGCCCCTCGTTCCCCCCCAGGTCTTTATCAACCTTTGTATCGGTCCTTACCGATCTGGTGCCAGCCAGCAAGGTGCACTGGGCCAGAGCCAGCCGCCAGGCGGAAGGTCACCGGAGGCTGCAGTTTGAAGTTGTCTAGACTCAGCTGCACGGAGACAGAGGTGGAGCTGAGTTACTGGCAGAAGCAAAAAGCAGAGCCCACACGACACCCAACCCAGTTATACACATCCCTCTGGGGGCATCTCTACCCAAGACAAGGCCACCCAGGGTGTCTCCCCACAAACCAGCTCATAGAACTGTAGAATCATAGAACAACCAAATTGGACGAGACTCACTGGATCATCAAGTCCAACCATTCCTATCCATGTCTGTCAGCATCTCGTCCACCCGTTCCTTAAACACCTCCAGGGAAGGTGAATCAATCACCTCCCTGGGCAACCTATTCTATGAAAAATTTCATCCTAATGTCCATTCTGACCCTCCCCAGGTGGAGCTTGAGGCCATTCCCTCTCGTCCTGTGCCTTGGGAGAAGAGCCCAGCTCCCTCCTCTCCACAACCTCCTTTCAGGGAGTTGCAGAGAGCAATGAGGTCTCCTCTCAGCCTCCTCTTCTTCAGGATAACCCCCCACAGCTCTCTCAGCTGCTCCTCTTCTTCTCCAGCCCCTTAACCAGCTTCGTTGCTCTTCTCTGCACTCACTCCAGAGCCTCAACATCCTTCTTGGATGGTTGGACTCGATGATCCGATGAGTCTCTTCCAACCTGGTTGTTCTATGATTCTATGATTCTTGTGCTGAGGGGCCCACAACTGAACACAGGATTTGAGGTTCAGTCTCACTAGTGCTGAGTCCAGAGGGAGAATCACCTCCCTGGCCCTGCTGGTCACACCATGTCTGATCCAAGCCAAGATACCATTGGCCTTCTTGGCCACCTGGGCCACTGCTGGTTCATGTTCAACCAACCCCCCCAGGTCCCTCTCCTCCAGGCAGTTTCCAGCCAGACTTCTCCCAGTCTGGAGCTGCTCAGGGTTGTTGTGCCCCAAGTGCAGGATCCACCATTTGGCTTTGTTAACCCTCATCCCATTGGACTCTGCCCAGTGGTGCAGCCTGTTCAGATGCCAACCAGAGATGACCAGTTCCCTGCAGCCACCCCCATCCCAGTCCTTAAAACAACTCTTACCAAGGGCTGGCAAGACAGCTTCAGATTGGCGACTGGCACAGCGATCTCCTGGTTCTCGTGGTTTCGCCCAACAACCTCCACCACGTTGCACTCGTCCTTGGCACCATCCGTGAGGCAGACCTGGGGGAGAGAAGAGACCATGAACTCCTGCTCAACCAGGGGACACGAACACAGCTGGAAGAGTTGGGGCTCCACACAGAGGGTCACTGGGCATTGGAATAGGCTGCCCAGGGAGGGGGTTGATTCCCCTTCCCTGGAGGTGTTTAAGGGACGGGTGGATGAGGTCTTGAGGTACTTGGTTTAGTGTTAGATAGAGATGGTTGGACTCAATGATCCAATGGGTCTCTTCCAACCTGGTTGTTCTATGATTCTATGATTCTAAGAGATGGGACCTGGGCTGCCACGGAGGGTGACCCCAGGGAGAGCCAGGAATGAAGCCCGACCCCTGCCTGGGCTTGGAGAGCAACAAGCCAGAAACTCAGTGGGTGAGCAGGACATGTTCTAGCAGGAGGTTCCAGCAATAATAAAAGGAATAAAATTCTTTTTTTTACTTCATGTCTGGAGCATTCCTCTGCTGGGAAACCTCCTGGCACCACTAGCTGTGCTCAAGCACCTCCATAGGACAGATAAAGGTGACAGCCCCATGCTCTGCCCTAACCAGAGTCCTCTTACAAGTCTTATGAGGAGCAGCTGAGAGACCTGGGGGGGGTTATCCTGGAGAAGGGGAGGCTGAGGAGAGACCTCATTGCCCTCTCCAACTCCCTGAGAGGAGGTTGTGGAGAGGAGGGAGCTGGGCTCTTCTCCCAAGCGACAGGACGAGAGGGAATGGCCTCAAGCTCCACCAGGGGAGGCTCAGGGAATGTACAAAGGGTTGTGGTGATAAGACTATAATGGGTATAAACTGCAGAGGGGCAGATTTAGACTAGACCTAAGGAAGAATTTCTTCACTCTGAGGGTGGTGAGGCTCTGGAACATGCTGCCCAAGGAAGCTGTGGCTGCCCCATCCCTGGAGGGGTTCAAGGCCAGGCTGGATGGAGCCTTGAGCAGCCTGATCCAGCGGGAGGTGTCCCTGCCCATGGCAGGAGGTGGAACTGGATGATCTTTAAGGCCTCTTCCAACCCAAACTATTCTATGAATTCTTCATTCCTTTTGCTGTGAAGGAGTTTCCTAAAGAAACCAGAAAAGCTACAAAACCAACATAAAAGTAATTACCAAAACCTCGATTGATCTCATTTGTTTCTTAATTTTACTTTTGGGTATATACAGCATCTGAAAAGAGTTGGTAACGTGTCACCCAACAGCCCTTCTTTCTTATACCGGTAAGAGGTATTCAAGCAATTCCATTCTGTATTTAGTGGCTCAAGTTAAATGCAGCAATTACGGGACATAGTTTGTAAATCAGACTAGAAATACTAAGTCCAGCATTTCGTGCAATTCTGATTATCCCACTTATATGTTATAGATTCAACTAAAACACACAAGTTTTAGTCAGAACTTAACCATAACAGGTTGCCTTTCTTAGCAGAGACTTCCTGACCTTCAGCTAAATCACTGCTCAGTGTATTAGGTCTGTTGTTTCATGTTACACTGTTCTTTCAAGGCTTTGCTGTCAAGGTGTGTTTATATATGATTCTGTGAACGAGCCTGGGAAGTGGGGAATGAGGGTATCACAGAATCACAGAACAACCAGGTTGGAAGGGACCCATCGGATCTCCTAATCCAACCATTCCTATCTAACACTAAACCAAGTCCCTCAAGACCTCATCCACCCGTCCCTTAAACACCTCCAGGGAAGGGGAATCAACCACCTCCCTGGGCAGCCTATTCCAGTGCCCAATGACCCTCTGTGTGAAAAACTTCCTCCTAATCTCCAGCCTAAATCTCCCCTGGTGGAGCTTGAGGCCTTTCCCTCTCGTCCTGTCCCCTGTCCCTTGGGAGAAGAGCCCAGCTCCCTCCTCTCCACAACCTCCTTTCAGGTAGTTGTAGAGAGTAATGAGGTCTCCCCTCAGCCTCCTCTTCTCCAGGATAAACACCCCCAGTTCTCTCAGACGCTCCTCATAGGTTCTTTTCTCCAGCCCCTTCACCAGCCTCGTTGCTCTTCTCTGGACTCTCTCCAGAGCCTCAACATCCTTCTTGTGCTGAGGGGCCCAGAACTGGACACAGGATTCAAGGAGCAGCCTCACCAGTGCTGAGTCCAGAGGGAGAATCACCTCCCTGGCCCTGCTGGTCACACCATGGGCCAGCACGGGAAAGGACACGCACAGTTCGTTTTCATCCCTCTTACCACAGACAGGGCCAAAATGTGGTCAGCATCATCCTCCTCGTCCACTTGAAAGGTGTAGGATTTGGTGCTGGCAGTCAGCTCGCAGCCTGCGAAGAGGAGATCAGAAAAGCTCAGCAGCTGTTACACAAGCCCGAGCGCCGCAGGGAAAGGGCTGGCAGGGCTCGCCCCGGCTGACACGCACACGGCAGCACTGAATCGCTTCATTTTCTCATGCGCAAGAGCAGCCTCGGGCCAGAGAGCTCCGGGATAAAGCGTCCCCGGAGCTGTGTGCCCAGCTCAGCAACACACAGGGACAAAACCCAGTGTCTTCAAGCCAGGCTGCCAAGAAGGAGCATCCAGGAGCCCCCAAGGTCTCCAGGCACCGAGGTTGATCCCTCCACGGAGCAGCAGAGCCAAGATGTGCTGCTCCAGATAACAGGAGAGGGAGCAGAAAGGCATCTCTGTTCTCCGCAAGTCAGTGAAATGTCTGCTCTGGGGACACTGTGGAGGCAAAGAATCATAGAATGATAGAATCACCAGGTTGGAAGAGACCCACCGGGTCATCAAGTCCAACCATTCCTATGGAATCCCTATGGAAAGAGATGGAGGGTGAGGCCGGAGGGATGAGGAGCAGCACACGGAGAGGACGCTGGGCAGGGCTGCAGGGAGCCCAGGCCCTCCAGACGCGTCTGGAGATTGGGTTTTATTACATAATTCTCTCAGCAGCTGCGAAAACAAGGGAGAGGGAAAAAATGATGTCCTGAGCTGTTAGGATCAGGGTTTAGCGGAGCATGGGGAGGGAGGAGAGGCAGAGCAGCCTGGGTGTGCGATCACTGCTCAGTGATTCATGAGGGGAACCTGATCGGAAAAAACACAGACCAGAGCGAGTTGGCATCCCAGAGCCCAGAGAGAGGAATGGTTGCACTCGATGATCCGATGGGTCTCTTCCAACCTGGTTGCTCTATGATTCTATGGATCAAGCTCAGCAACCAGCCCAGCACCTCTTCCCAGCGCCGATGGAGCCAGCTCCCCAGCGCAAGGACTGGAATCCAGGGGCACAAAAGGCCTGGGGGGGGGCGGCTGCTCCCCCTTTCCCAGCTGAGGGTGCGAGGAGACGCGTGTGAGCAGGGAACAACCACCTCACCCTGTGCCCAGAGCCCTCGGGGACACCCACCAAGCAGGGTTAAACCTCCCCCCATCCCTCACCCCATTGTGCCCAACCACCCAGCCCCACACGTGTCCCTCTGTCCCTCCAGACCCACGTGTCCCTCTGTCCTGGCCCTCTCTGTCCGTCCTTCCAGACCCACGTGGCTCTTGTTTCCCCTCCCCCCGTGTCCCTACTGCCCTCCCAGCTCTCTCTTTCACCCCCTACATCCCCCTATCCCCCCCCCAGCTCTCTCTTTCACCCCCTACATCTACCTATCCGCCCCCCAGGTCTCTCCTTTGCCCCCTACATCCCCTTATATCTACCTATTGCCCCCCGAGTTGTCTCTTTCACCCCCTACATCCCCCTATTACTCCCCCAGGTCTCTCTTTTAACCCCTACATCCCCCTATTACCCCTCCCAGGTCTCCCTTTCATCCCCTACACATCCCCCTATTCCCCCCCCAGCTCTCTCTTTCACCCCCTACATCCCCCTATTCCCCCCCAGGTCCCTCTTTTAACCCCTACATCCCCTTATTGCCCCCCAGGTCTCTCTTTTGCTCTCTACATCCCCCTATTCCCCCCCCAGGTCTCCCTTTCACCCCCTACATCCCCCTATTCAACCCCCCAGGTCTCTCTTTCACCCCCTACATCCCCCTATTCCCCCCCAGGTCTGTCCTACATCCCCCTATTCCCCCCCAGGGTATCTCTTTTGCCCCCTACACCCCCACTATTGCCTCCCAGGTCTCCCTTTCACTCCCTACATCCCCCTATTCCCCCCCAGGTCCCTCTTTTAACCCCTACATCCCCTTATTGCCCCCCAGGTCTCCCTTTTGCCCCCTACATCCCCCTATTCCCCCCCAGGTCTCTCTTTCACCCCCTACATCCCCCTATTCCCCCCCAGGTCTCTCCTACATCCCCCTATTCCCCCCCAGGGTATCTCTTTTGCCCCCTACACCCCCACTATTCTCCCCCAGGTCTCCCTTTCACCCCCTACATCCCCCTATATCTACCTATTGCCCCCCAGGTCTCTCTTTCACCCCCTACATCCCCCTATTCCCCCCCAGGTCCCTCTTTTAACCCCTACATCCCCCTATTCCCCCCCAGGTCTCCCTTTCACCCCCTACATCCCCCTATTCCCCCCCCAGCTCTCTCTTTTGCCCCCTACATCCCCCTATTCCCCCCCAGGTCTCTCTTTCACCCCCTACACCCCCACTATTCCCCCCCAGGTCTCCCTTTCACCCCCCTACATCCCCTGTTCCCCCCCAAGGTGTCTTTCTCACCCCCCTTCACCCCCTATGACCCCCCCTTTCCCCCCTCAGGGGCTCTCCCCACACCCTTCCCAGTGCTCCCCAGCCTCTCCCCCCCCCACCCCAGCCCCTCTTTTTCCCCTCTGTTTGTTGCCCCCACGTGTCTCTCCTGCCTCCATCTCTCTCTCTCCAGCCCCATCCCAATCCTCCCTTCCCCCCCAAGCTCTGCTCCCCCCCCGTTCCTCTCACCGAACAGCCGGGAGCTGCCGGAGGCTCCTGGGGCCGCCGGACTCCATGTGGCTGCGGGAAAGGGCGAGGGAGGAGGGAGCAGGGAGTACAGCTCCTCCCAGGCCCTCCCTGAGGGACGGACCCGGCCCGACCCAACCCCTCACACAGCACACAGCCTCCTCCCCTCAGCCTCCGCTCAGCGAGAGAGCAACGAGGCCTCCTCTCAGCCTCCTCTTCTCCAGGAGAAACACCCCCAGCTCTCTCAGCCGCTCCTCATAGGGCCTGTTCTCCAGCCCCTTCACCAGCTTTGTGGCTCTTCTCTGGACTCAGAGCCTCAACATCCTTCTTGTGCTGAGGGAACCACAACTGAACACAGGATTCAAGGTTTGAATCATAGAGTCATAGAACAACCAGGTTGGAAGAGACCCATCGGATCATCGAGTCCAACTATTCCTATCAAACACTAAACCAAGTCCCTCAAGACCTCATCCACCTGTCCCTTAAACACCTCCAGGGAAGGGGAATCAACCCCCTCCCTGGGCAGCCTATTCCAATGCCCAATGACCCTCTGTGTGAAAAACTTCCTCCTAATCTCCAGCCTAAATCTCCCCTGGTGGAGCTTGAGGCCATTCCCTCTTGTCCTGTCCCCTGTTCCTTGGGAGAAGAGCCAGCTCCCTCCTCTCCACAACCCTCCTTTCAGGTACTTGTAGAGAGCAATGAGGTCTCCCCTCAGCCTCCTCTTCTCCAGGATAAACACCCCCCAGCTCTCTCAAGCCGCTCCTCATAGGGCCTGTTCTCCAGCCCCATCACCAGCCTTGTAGCTCTTCTCTGGACTCACTCCAGAGCCTCAACATCCTTCTTGTGCTGAGGGGCCCACAACTGAACACAGGATTCAAGGAGCAGCCTCACCAGTGCTGAGTCCAGAGGGAGAATCACCTCCCTGGCCCTGCTGGTCACACCATTTCTGATACAAGCCAAGATACCATTGGCCTTCTTGGCCACCTGGGCACACTGCTGGCTCATGTTCAACCCACCCCCCCCAGGTCCTCTCCTCCTGGCAGTTTTCCAGCCAGGCTTCTCCCCGTCTGTAGCTCTGCATAGGGTTGTTGTGCCCCAAGTGCAGGATGCGGCATTTGGCCGTGTTAAACCTCATCCCATTGGCCTCAGCCCATGGATCCAGCCTGTTCAGATGCCAACCAGAGATGGCCAGTTCCCTGCAGCCACCCCCATCCCAGTCCTCAAAGCATCCTCTTACCAAGGGCTGGCATGACAGCTTCAGATTGGCCACAGGCACAGCGACCTCCTGCTTCTCGTGGTTTCGCCCAACGGCCTCCATCACGTTGCACTCGTCCTTGGCACCATCTGTGGGGCAGACCTGGAGGGGAGGTCCTAGCGCCCCCCCCCTGCACCTCGAACCTATCCGGGCGCCTCCGACTCACTCGAGTCCAGCCCCATCAGAGCCTCCCACGGTCTAGGGGGGACACAGGGCGCTGTCTCTCTTCCAGCCCCAGCCTGCACCCCCTTGGCCGCAGCCGAAGCGAAGGGTGGAGCAGACAGAAGCCGAGCGGATCCCAGCCCGTGGGTCCCCCTCCCCGGGGCTGCAGTACCGCGCTGCGGCCACCGGCGCGGCAGCACTGAGTCACCGCCATTCATTTCTAGGGCTCTGAGTTCCTCGCTCTGATTGGTCATTTCTCCATGCCCCTTTGCCAATACTGTGCTCTGATTGGCTGTAGATTCCATACTCTGATTGGTCACTTGTTGATCCTACTTCAGCAACCCTGCTTTCTGATTGGCTCTGCGTTCAGCAGTCTGATTGGTCACTTCTCAATCCCACTTTGCCAATACTGTGCTCTGACTGGCTGTAGATTCTGCACTCTCATTGGTCACTTCTGGATCCCACTGTCACAGAATCATAGAATCATAGAATCATAGAATCATAGAATCATAAAATCATAAAATCATAGAATCATAGAATCATAATAAATTGATAGAATCATAATAGAATCATAGAATCATAGAACAACCAGGTTGGAAGAAGACCCATCAGATCATCGAGTCCAACCATTCCTATCAAACATCATAAAATCATAGAATCATAGAATCATAGAATCATAATAAATTGATAGAATCATAATTGAATCATAGAATCGTAGAACAACCAGGTTGGAAGAGACCCACCGGATCATTCATGGTCAATTTTATCAGCTTGGTCCTTTTATGCTCAATTTGCCCTTTCATGCTCAATTTGCCCTTTCATGGCAATTGGCCCCGTTTGCCTTTATATGGTTAATTTGCCCTTTGATGGCAATTTGCCCAGTTTTGTTCTTCTATAGTCACTTTGTCCTCATATGCTCAATTTGCCCTTTAATGGCAAATTTGCCTAGTTTGCCTTATCTGATCACTCATTGGGCCCCCCCGGCCCAGGGCTGCAGTACCGCCATGCGGCCACGGCACGCAGCACTGAGCCCCCCCCATTAATTTCCTAGGGCATTTCCTAGGGCTCTGCATTCAATGCTCTGATTGGTTATCTCTCGATCCCACTTTGCCAGCGCTGCCTTCTGATTGGCTACAGATTCCACACTCTGATTGGTCACTTCTGGATGCTACTTAGCTACTGCTTTTGTTCTGATTGGTTGGTAGATTCCGTGCTCTGATTGGTTACTTCTTGATCCCACTTTAACTGTCTTGTCTTCTGATTGGCTACACAAACTTCATTCTGATTGGTCACTTCTTGATCCCACTCTGCCACTCTCTGCCTTCTGACTGGCTATAGATTCCACACTCTGATTGGTCGTCTCTGGATCCCACTTTACCTGTGATGTGTTTCCGATTGGCTCTTGCCCTTTTATGGTCAAGTCGCCCTTTTATTGTCAATGTGGCCAGTTTGCCCTTATATGCTCAATTTGCCCTTTTACATTCAACTTGCCCTTTTATTGCACTTTGCCCCTTTATGGTCAGTTTGTTCTTATATGGTAAATTTGCCCTTTTACATTCAATTTGCCCTTTTATTGCAGTTTACCACTTTATGGTCAGTTTGCCCTTATATTGCCCAATTTGCCCTTTTACATTCAATTTACCCTTTTATTGCAATTTGACCTTTATAGTCAGTTTGTTCTTATATGGTCAATTTGTCCTTTCACATTCAATTTGCCCTTATATTGCAATTTGCCCTTTTATGGTCGGTTTGTTCTTATATGTCAATTTGCCCTTTTATTGCAATTTACCACTTTATGGTCAGTTTGTTCTTATATGGTCAACTTGCTCTTTTGTGGGCAATTTTCCCAGTTTGCCTTATACATATACAGAATCACAGAACAAACCAGGTTGGAAGGGACCCATCGCATCTTCTAGTCCAACCCATTCCTATCAAACACTAAACCAAGTCCCATACTTATTATCTTAGTACTATAAGTTTGCCTCATACTTATACTAGCACTTATACTGCTAATTTGACATTTTATGCCAATTGGCCCAGTTTCCTTTATATGTTCAATTTGCTCTTTTATGGCAATTTGCACAGTTTGCCCTTATATGGGCAATGATAGGGAACCTGTGCACCCACCCCCGCGCCCCTGGCTGCAGTACCGCTGCGCGGCCACGGCGCGGCAAGCACTGAGCCCCTGCCTATCACAGCTCCCAGGATCCAAAGCCATCCAGGGCAGGACAATGAGGGCACATCAGGCGTTCAAGTGGTATGTGGACAAGGTGCTGAGGGACATGGGTTAGTGATTGATGGGAATGGTTGGACTCGATGATCCAGTGATGTCTCTTCCAACTGGTGGTTCTATGATTCTAAGATCTCTAGGGGAGCAGCTACGGATCAAGAGCCTGGTCCCTGTTCTATCAACCCCACAGTCACAGAGGAGGCGTCTCACAGGCTAAGACCCAGCTCCGCTCTCCTGGGGCTGGAGTCACCGTGACCAGGAGATGCTGACTTGCAGGACACTTCTTCC